>JAODAH020046292.1:0-39178 GCA_027574865.2 Coproporus ventriculus | reverse complement strand
GTGTATAATATCTCATGGGGATTACTTTGAAGGGGACAAAATAGATATTCATGAATAAATAAATAATTTTTGAAAAAACACAAAATTCGCGATACTTTTTGAACACACCTCGTATATGGAGATAAAATTATTTTGAAATATTTAAAAGTGAATTCGTTAGAAATTTCATTACATATCTTAAAGTTCAATAAAAATGTGAAAGTGAATATCACGGATGTTCATAATAAATTACCATAAAAAAATATTATTCCCTGAGGGAAAGGCAGGCAATCAATAATTACATTATTAATCTGATTTTAAATCAATAGAAACATGTACGGTTTTCATTTTCATTACTATCATATTCAGTAGCAAACCAAGTGATGAATATTTATATTATATTTATGCTAATTTTAAAATTTATCGCATTTTATTAAATTTTTTTTTTCGGTGGACAAACAATATGTTTCAAAACGAGTTTTTATTATACCTGCAATAATACAAGATTTTTAAAATCTTGGATTGAAGAATTAATAAGCGTGTAAAAAACGTGTGATTTAAAATTTCCTTTATGAAAAATTTCAAATTATAAGATACTAAAATAGTAATTCATCAACACTTTCGATTATTCAATTTTTCAAATATTTATTTATTTAAAATCTAACTCATTAATCATTTAAATTTTGTTTATGTAAGAAAATTAGAAAAAACGATCATGTGGAAAGATTTTCTTAGGATAATAAATCCATGCAAGATGATAAGCTTATTAGCATAAATTGTAATAAAAAATTTTATAACTAGGAAGAAATTGGGGCAGTGATTAGGAAATAATTTGGTTTCTCTTCCTGAACATTAATTAAGAAGTAGTTTAAAGCTACTTAAGTACAACCGCCCATTAAAATTAATGAAGATCGGAAATCAATTAAGAATTTTTTCATCTTAAAAATACAAAATATAATATGCTAGATTTAAATATAGCGCCAGAAAAATCTCGCCAAATATTTATCGAATCAAAAAATAATTCGACTCAAAATTTTGATATTTCTTATTTTTACATTTTCACATTTCTCATTTTGACCATTTAACATTTTGTTGCCAAAATTGATTAAAAAATGAAAAAAACCTAAGGGAATATGAAAAATTAAAATATCAGAGAAAATCAAAAAGATTAAGAAAATGTCAGAAAATATCAAAAATGTCCAAATGTTAATATGTCAAATAGATATGTTTCCAAAAAGCGGAAGGTTAAGTGTTCAAGCCTCATATTTGATCTTGAACTTTCAGAAAGCTTATTAAAAAAAAAATACAAAAGTCAAAATATTAAACTGTCAAAAAATACCAAAACATCAAAACAAGTTACGTACGTTCTTTAATTCTATATTATAAAGCAAATATAATAAAAAGTTATATATGAATATATTCAGAACATTTTATATCTTCATGTAAAACATTAAAACTTCAAAGAAATGATACTTCCTTATCTGATTATTTATGTATTTAAATGAAACAGACTGTCGGTTGTACAAAGACTAAATCGCGAACAAGATTTCTATTTCGTAATCAACGTACATATTTTACTTTATTGCAACGAAACCAACACAAATGAGAGCAACGTGAGCGACAATGAACTCATACGAACTATCAATTTGTGTTTTTTTTTCTTGCAAACGTGTTTGTTAACACAATGACACATATTTGAACATTAAAAGAAAGTTACAGGTTTGTGAAATCAATTAGCACAAATACTTAAAAGATATGCTGTCAATTGGGTATAATAGAATAGCTCATGAATGTGTAAAAGGAAATAAACATTTCCTATTTATGTAAACCATTCTTATAAAGTTCCTTTTCATTATATAAGAGATGCTCTAATATTATGGTAGAGGTCACGGGCGCTATTATGTTTTATTATCAAATATTTTGGAATCCAATTCATTTTCCACGTTCTCACAAATTGAAAAAGTTTGTGTGTATAGGTGGAAATTTTATTTTTATTTTTACTATGTCGCACATTTCTTATGTTTTAAGGAATCCCTCATAAATGATAAAATTGTGTGTTGACCTTAAAAAAAATTAAAATTTCCGAAATCCACGTATGAAATTATTACATTAAATTTTAAATCTTGCGGATATTTCAATATTGGCAGCAATGACGAAAAATATGAGATGTTATATGTATTAAATTTGACACTTCGAATTATTTGATTTAAAAATTCTGAAATTACCTGTCAATTGGTAATTATTTAATTGTTTGATGTTTTATAAATAGGGAGAAATATTTCAAGTTGGCAACATTGGACGGATATCACGTCATATAATAGTAATGACGTGCAATTAAAATTGTTTGGTATGATATTATTATCTAGAGTTTAGGGGGAAAAGTTTCTTCTCAATTTTAAAATCTATTAGTTTTTAGTTGTTTTGTAGTTTTTATAATATTTTCATTGTTTCGTTTTTTTTTTGTAATATGTCAAAATGACCAATGATAAACGTTAAATGTGAAAATGACAATATTCAAAATGTTAACATGCCAAATATAGAATGTCAAATGCGAAATGTCTAATATAAAACTGTTAACATGTCAATTATTTATTTTCCAAAGTGAGTTAGGCATGTGCCCAAAACCAAACAACTGTACATGCGCACTCGTTGCCATATTACAAAACATGCATCAAGATTTATTGTTACTAATTTCTTATGTAAAAACGATTGTCGATATTTAAATAATGCATCAGTTATTTTTTTATAAAAAAAACTATCAAAATAAATGAAAAGGTGGTCCGCACAATTTTTTTTTGTAGAAAATTATATTTTGCACATCTTTTCGCATTGTATTTCAAAAATTCTAAAAAATTAAAGAGCGCAACAAATACAATATCGATGGTCCAAACAGCGGTATGGATGTTATTTGATTAGGCAGCGCAGTGTGTACTAATTCGTTATGTGAATTTTTATTGCTATTAAAATCATGTTTATAGGTATAGCAAATTTAATCAAAATGGGAACACATGCCCCGATCTCTCCTATTTTACCCTCCTGAATTCAATGCCGCCATCAGAATTTCATTTCATAGTGGTATTTTTTTATCTTAGATTTTATTTCCGAAATAATTCATATCACATCTCTGCTTTTGCAAGAACTCTTCCAATTGGAACGAGTTAGAAAAGAAAAGGACGTATGTTTATTCAATGAATTGATTTAAAAAAACGGGTCATAACCACATTTGCAAAAGAGATACCGGCTCGTTACTATATCTTGCTGTCATGTAGATAAAATATAATTAAACTGTTCAAGAAGAAAACATTTTGGAACAAAAAATTGTTTGGATTAAGTATATTTGTGACCAGGAAAGTATTTTTGTGATTAAAATAAAAATTTCCTATATTATCAAAAATTGCGAAAATGATAAGAAAAATAAATCAGAAAAATTATCGAAAATATTTTCGTAAAAAATTCTATTTTTGTAAAAAATATCAATATTGCCATATTTAACTTTATCGACAAATTTAAATTCATAATAAGAACTATAAATACTTTTTGACGATTTCACAAACACGCCTATGATTGATTGGAATTTTCTTTGAATTTTCCACTACATTTTCCTGTACAGATAGATTTACAGTCGAATTTTCTCCATCGTTATCATCATTTACATTTCTTGCAGTCAATACTTCTTCATCATGCCCCTTTTGGTTTTTGGTTTTACGTAAAAATAAAGGACAACCGAGATTCAGAAAATATATAATCGTATCGTGTATCGTCTCGTTCTCGATGCCGATAACGATAACGATATTTATCGGTTCTCGATGAAGCACTAGTTGTAGTTTTAGAACTTCGTATCTATTATAATCCCCATAACACTTGGAATCATAAATAAATTCTAGCCAAAAGTTCTAAAACTATAACAATTTTTATATTTTCCTCAATTTACGATGACATCTAGCCTCAGATAGTCAATGGCTAATTTTTTGTATACAAGTATTATCACTTAATTCATTTTCGATCCGTAACTAATATCAACTCTGTTAGAATTTTTGACGAACGGTAATATTGTAGAAAAAATATGTATGAATTTATTATTTATATTTACATATCATAATTTTATTCAACCTTGTTTTTTGCTCAATTTTCATATAAAATTAAACCAAAACTTTGTTTTTAATAAGAAAATTAATTGCCGCTTATTAATATTGCACCATGGTATCTATCAAGAGCTTGTAAACTTAAATACAAAAAGATCCATATTATTTACATAACTTAAATTAGAAAGTATTGCAAAAGTATGTCAGTACATGAATCAATTAAGCAAAACAAATTGCAATACGAGCAAGAAAAGATTCTACTTACTACACTTCAAGCAGTTCGCAACCAAGTAGCAAATTTGCAGGTCCCAATTCCACAATAGCAATAGTTTGTTCATGAAAATAAACCATAATCGTTGAATTGTCTTGTACTCGTTGTCCACTATATTCTTTAATAGTTGTCCTTGAGTTTCTAATTCCAGAAAATCCATTGAAAACAGGGAACGACTCAAAATTAAAGGAAAGTGATGGCTTTCCTTGTGTACCAAAAAAACACAAAACGAAGCATACCATATACATCAACTCATTTGTCAAAATCATGTTTTTTATGACTTTGCTGCTCAACTGCCACTAGTCTAAATGAAATTAATTTTGTTTTTTTTTTTTTTGAAAAAAATCGCGTGGTTTATTTTTTTTTGCGTCGTTTCTTATCACCTAATTTGAATTTTGTATGTTTTGAATATATTTAAATCCATTTTTTTTATCAAGATAACTCGACTTTAAAAAAAATGGTAAAGAACGTACGAGTATGTTCTTTTGGAATTTTAAATGGTAAACCCGCGCTTCTTGTAATTCCCGCGGATAACTGACCACTTTTACAAAAGATACCTGTAGAAATTCTGATGGTAGCGCATGCGTTTAAAGGATTTTCACCTGCATGAGTTTATATTCAAATTGTTGCTACCTTGAACTTGATTTGGTAATGAAACACACGCACCCACAATTTTATTTCAAACATGCAATTAATAAATTATATGATAATCGCCTAATATAGGATAATTATGTACTTATAATATCAAATCCTATTAAAAATAAATAGCTGAAAAATTCCATAATTTTTCTAGAAAGTTGAAAATGTTTTAGAAATTTTTCTGATTTTAAATTTGTTTATGATAAATTCGAAAAATATGGGGCTGGTTTCTTTGTGGCATCTTTCTATCTGTTCAGGATCCCCCGAAAATGTGGGCCAGTGTGACATTTTTTTTTAATATCACGTCATCGTTTTCTATTTTGTTAAATAAATAATGAAGTTGACATATTCAAAAAAGGTTATGTTTTGCGCCATTTAGTTTTTTAAAAAATTAGTTGTGGTGTCATACCAACCTTGGAAATAATTTTTGGTGGATTATAGCAAAAATTACTAACGGTTTTGTCAAAATGGAAAATTGTAAAAAAATAATAAGAAAATTGTTACAAAATAAATACATTTGTTCAGTATTAAGAAAAACATTTTTTTTTTTATTAAATTGCGATTTTGGTCTAATAAAATTAAATTTTATGATATTTTCAATTTTGTCTTATTGTATTTTCTGATTTTTTCACTTATTATCTTAATTTTCTGTTCACAACAAAATCACTTAACATTTAATTTTAAAATGAAATTATTTGGTATTGCCAACTGTAAAATAAACTGATAAGAAAATATTAATTTTTGAACTAATGGTCCAAATAATTAATATGCACATATTTATCTAAAATAAAAGTTTTTAAGATTCCCTAATATGTTTCCTAGGGTTTTTAATGTTACCAAGGACACTAAGCATACCACCAACAATTTTCAAGGTCAACAAACATGGAACCTGTTGTTTTTAAGGTCACTAATATTGCAACGTAGGGTTTTCAAAGTCATTAAGTTGCAACCTAGAATTTTCAAATATACTTAGGTATATAACTAGCGTTGCTAAGATGTCCAAGCACTTAACCTATGACTTTTAAAATCACCATTACTATTAGGTCAATGCGCATATTTATCATAATTGCTGCCAATATTAAAATACGCAATGCACCGGAAGTGCAGTTGTGTTGGTTCACCTGATTTTGTTTGATGACGACATATATGACGTGTAATTAAAATTGTTTGATATGTCCTGTAGATGTGTTCTATGGAGGAATTTTTGCGGTCATAAAAATTTCAAGTTGTATCTTTAACTTTAAACTAAATTATATTTATTACAGTAAATTCACTGCTATATGCAATAATAATAATAACAAATGGAAACTAGGCTAATACCATCGATACCGTGCTAGGTCACTTTTAATGAAGAAAGCAAAGCCCCCCATATGTCTCTACTTTATTTATTCATAATAATTGCAGTTCTCATTATACCCACCTGTACAATAATTTAAAACCAATATTTACTCTTTTCTATGATGCAACAAAAACTACATCCGTTAGAATTTAATAGCATATAGATTTCACTGATTGTTAAAATTAGAATAGAATTGTATCAAATATTAACGCTTGATTATCGAAACATGTTAGAGAGAAATTCATTGAACAGACAAAAAAGATTATTTTATAATGAATTACAGGAAATTTAAATCGATTAGGAAAATGCTGATACTATTTTATTGTTTGTACATTTTTTTATATTTAATCATATTTATTTTGCAATTTTCTTTGTTCTCTCAGTAATTAACTAAACCTTGTACCTAATTTATAAAAATAAACCTTTCTAAATGGAAATTATTTATAGCTTTATTTACAATAATTAATTTAATTAAAAGAAAAATTCGCCCATATACAATTAAAATAGTTCAAAAACGATTTTAAATGGTTTTAGAAGTTCCATAAAATTTGCACTTTTTAAACAGCTTATGTAGTAGTGTTAATTTACTAAAATTTCTCAAAAAATTTACAGACACTGGAAGGAAATCGCTTTAAAAGTAAATAACCTTAATAATTTAATTAAAAAATATATTTCCCTTTTCTTTAAACGAGAGTATATTAAATATAAACCCAAATTTATACGTGGTGTGCTGTGGATTGAAATTTTTTTAAATATTAAAAAGGATTCTTTTAAAAAATTAGACTTTTTAAAGCTTTTTAGATTTAAAAAATGCAGCCAGAATCAAAACTCCATATGTTTTACAAAACTTATAAATTTTCAATTTCGATATCAAAGTTACAGAATATTCTTCAATATAAAATGTGTTTGTCAAGATGCCAATGCTCGTTTAAGTGTATTAGGGGCAGAAGGGTGGGCCGGGAAAGTTGTTCTATGATTTTTTCCGTTTCTACAATTTATTAGAAGTCACTTTGTCGGCTTATAAAAGTATAAAATCTTTAAGTAAAAATTCTGCACATTTTTATTAGCTTTGTTGTTATTTTTTTTTACTTTCGCTTAAAAAAATCGCATTTTGGTTGTGGAAGTCGAAACATAAAAAATATTGGAAAACATGAACTCGATCGGAAATTTTTTGTAGAATCGAAAATGAAGTCCTTTTTAGCACGCATCCAGTATTTTTACAGTAAAATCGAAAAATATTGTATTTTCCACACCTGTGTATCTGCAAGGTAGCAAATTTTTATTACCCAATCAAAAGTTAAGTCGACGTATTTTAACCTAAAATATATCAAACAATAAATATTTTGTATATCGGAAATGCAAGGCTTAAAAAATGGATTGCCGTATCTTCTTCGCCCGGAATTTGCTTTCGTATATCCCAACACCAGCGCCATTTTGGTATGTGGCCCCATCTGTATGCCAGATAGGAACAGCCACTTACATGATGAAGAAGAAATCAACCATTCATGTTACAAACACTCGCTTTTAGAAAAATTTCTGTGTCGCAATAATGATAGCAATAAATTCAATTTGGTCGAGCATACTATTTTTTCATAGTTTTAATTCATTCGAGAGTCGTGGGTTCGAACCCTAGCCACAATGGATTTCTTTCAGGGGATTTATGATTGGTATCCACTGCGGTTGCCATTTTCGACTAACTTAAGTAACAACAACCTGCTTTACACACAGGTATGTTGGTTGCCTAACTCTAAGTCGCTGCCTAAAAAAAGCGCTTAAGGAATGTTGACACCTGAATTCAAAACCGGAGTCGACATAATTTATATAAATATTAATTTATCATCATAGATATTTAACTTATGTAAAGTCAACAACCAAACTCAAATCTAATCTATCTTTGCTTGTCTCATAGAACCTCAGCGAAACAGCACTCTTTCAGATTATATTTGCACGTCCAACAAGGGTTAGGTAACCAAAAGTCAATAAATGACCAATAGGCTGCAGTGGTGCCACGAGAGGCAAAACTGGGTTCATAAATGTGCAGAAATTATTTTCAGTGACGAATCCAGATTTTGTTTATGGCACTCTAACGGGCGGTTTACGGTTTGACGACCTAGAGTTCAGAGATAAAATTTACAACTTCTGATGGAAAGTTTTTGGTTACAATATGCTATGGAGGAAAATCTCCTTTAATATTCATTTGAAGACTTTAGTGTATTAATACACAATTAAATAAATAACAATATTCAAAACTATTTGATTTATTTTTCTATTTCTTTAATTTTTGACTAATTTGACCGAACTATTTTAGGAGGTGATTGCATTGAATAACTCATCTTATTTTCATTACTATGTATATAACTCTAGAAGTTTTATTATATATAATTAAAGTACTGAAAATATCACAACTGTTAACAGAAAATATAATTATAGTTTATTTTTTACAAAAAGGTTTAACATAACAGATTGAATAATTTGCCTTGAAACAAAAAACTTGCATAATTCGTTGCCAAATATAATTAATTGAAATACGATTTAAGAGGACATTCTTTAAATACATTCATCCTTGTGAAAATTCATTGGATTCTTCTATTGCATAGGTTAACTTTTCAACAAGTTGTTCGTAGTTTTTATATGGAGGTAAATGAAGACGATTAAAGCAAGAACGAACACGTGGTAATGAAGTGCGTTCGCCGAATCTTTCTATACAAAATTTCTGAGGTCCATAAGCTCCCATTAATTCACCAAAACCACCTGCTGGAACTCTAGAACTTCCAGTTACAAATTGCATTAATCTGACACGTCCTTCATTATTTGATTTTCTCACAAATTTCCAAAACCACTTTATTTGTTTACTCTTTTCAGAATAAATTTTATAAAGGGTGTGTTTTTGCCAGTCATCTACATTAATTTCTTCTATACCACACAAAAGCAATTCTAATTCAATTACTTCAAAATCCCTTAGCCAAGTTACTGGAACTACTTCGTTAAAGCCGTACAAAAATGCTTCCATTTGTTGTTGATTTCCACGAGTTAAACGCCACTCGGTCATTAGCGCGATGAATTCGGTTTTATTATTTTCAGTAAGACGTACTTTGTCACCATCCTTTTTTAATTCATGGTGAACAAGTTTTCCAAGAATTTTATAATCGACGCTAAAATTATGTTCAACATCACATTCATCAATATTGTTGTTTTGGATCCAAATAAGGGAATTGTAAAATTCTAGATCAATACTTTGAATGTCTTTCATCACCAATTTTTTATCAAGAATTTTTTTATAGAAAGGAATTGTAAATCGTGAATAAATAAAAGTTGCGTGGTATAAAGCCATTGCCATAAAACGTCCTATAAATCTAAAATGTAACAAATGATTTGGATTTATATATGATCCAGGACTTATTTGTAGATTATAATTATTGTGACTGACATGTTCAAATAAATGACGTGAAGGATTAAGAATTTCATTTGACAAATGGAGAAACCATTGCTTAGATACAGCACGGCAGCTCAAACCGTCTTCTTCGTTAAAAACGATTTGTAATCGCTTTCTCAAATCACAACCGTCAAATCGCATTATTGCATCGCAAGATTCTTCAAATAATTTTTTTCTCGAAACGGATAGCGTAATATGACCTTGAAAAATATTACGTTGACAGAGATGCTTAAATTTGTTAATTTTCCAAATGAATACATTTCGAAATTGTTCTGGAATATCCTTGATATTAGATTTCGAGTCTTCAAATGTGGCATTTTCGGTGTCATCATCCACAAGATTTGGCAGATTAGCATCAACATATCCAGTTGCCGATTCCGAAACTAAAGGAACCGCATTACTACCATTATTTACATCGGGATATTGGCCAAGTTGATCATCCAATTGAAATGTTGAATTTTTCTGATCCGCAGGTGTTTGTGCAATAGGTCGTCTTTGCCAAGTTGTAGGTTTATTTTTGTAAACATCGTCCATTCCCATTTCCCAGTCTAGAGCTAAAAATCCTTCGGAAGATTCTGCACCTGTCAATTGTGAAGTATTTCTTTTTGTTATTGTAAGAGCTGATAATTCAAAAGAAAGTTCTTCCATTGAAAAATTACTACTTAATGTAGAATTATGTGTCAAGGAAGCACTCCTGTCAGTATTTTGCCTAGAGACATTAAAAGCCCCCACACGCTGCATTTCTGGGGCAAGAATTTTGCCCCTAACCCCATTAAGAACGCTGTAACTAATACCAATTCCCTCATATTCATCGGAATCATTCTGATTCATATCAATATATAAACCATTTAACAGACAAATCAATTCTCCACATTTTGAATTAGATTCGGTTTGTTCCGCAAACATCAAATCTATTGTCAGTTCGAGATTATCAATTTTTCCATTGTAATATGAAAGCAACTGATACATCTCTACTCTTTTCTCACCAATTTTAGTACCCTTCTCAATTTCATTACGGTCCAACACACTAAAATATAATTTAGAATATGGTGTTACCAATATGTCAAAAGTCTGATTCCATGTCGGCTGACAAGTATTCTTCACGACGTGAGTACGCACTGAATTATCGTCATCAATCGTTAACGTTGCATAAAAACCGGGGTTTGGAGAACTAGTTCGTCCTATAAATGCGGATTCAATTGTAATACTCAAATGGTGAAAATTATCTTGGGGAAATGGTTCATCAATAAAACCTGCCATTTTTTATTTGGGGTTCTCTTCAACTTATAAAAAATCTCGAACACATTCTGTTAGCCAATTTATTTTGGAACTGTTTCGTTCGATGATTTTTGCAAAACTGAAATTTGTAATATTTAGTATTAACAGGACAACTCTGTTGCTAAGGGCAATTTACTGACAATTTGAAAATTTCAATGTTTCAAGGCAAACGATTTTTTATACGTTTTTAGAGTTCCGCTTTGAAAAAACAACTCTATCTGTGAACCCTATTAAAAACAATTTTGTTCGTCCATCTGTCACATGCATTTTCCGACTAAACTACGTTTGGTTAAGTTATGAAATTTTGGTATCATGTACCTGGACAAATATAAATTTTTCACTTTTGGAGCATTTTTAGATAAAATGCATAATTATTATGGAACTATCAATCATTCACTTAGTTTTTATTTTTTTTTTTACGCTTTTGGTGGAGGCGCCAGAGATCACATTTTGCGAGGTGGAAGTTGGCTCTTTTCTCTGAAATCTAAAATTATGAAAAAAGTGAAATCTGCAAAAATTGAAAACTGGTAAAAATTTGAAAATATCATGAAAGCAGTATCGAAAAATTCAAAAAATATTCTATTTTAAAAAAATTAACAGATTTAAAGAAACGAAAACATTTCCAAACACTGAAAACTCCTTTTTCATTAATTTCTTTCTTCTTTTTGTTCGTTTCTTGTGTTTTTTTTATCTTTTGCCTTTCTGAATTTTAATAGAGGTTGTGATTGTATAAAATTACCTTAGCCGAAAGATAATTTTATATAACAACATTGTAAAATGTAGTTAAATCAGATAGTACTACTTTTACGATGAAGCAGTTATAACCAGAGTGGACCAACCCTCATTCCTCATTTGAATAAATGTGTATAAAAAGTGCCTTTTTTCTGAAAGCCAAACTGGTCCAAATGAAGTAATATCATTAGAAATACGTGCAGATCAATCTGGCTTTCGGAAGGAAGCCCTGATAAAGCATTTTTTTATACAAATTCATTTAAATGAGAAATTAGGGTTGGCCATAGATGAACTAGTTCATCTATGGGGTTGAGCCACTCTGGTTCTAATCGCCTCATATAATACCTTTCGTGATCCTATTGTGGAATTTATTATTAATTACCTTGGATAATAACCGTCCTCTATGAAAGAGGTTGTCTAGCTCTTTTTCAAATCAATTAGAAAATTTTATTTAAAGCGAATTATGTAGGCCTGTTTTTTCTTTTGAGTCAGTGTTGTTATTTACGAGATTGCCAGTCTTGGTGAAAAATCACCAGATCTAGTGATTTGTGAGAACTTCTTTTTAGTTAAATGATAATCTAAACAATAGATAGTAAAGAAGCAATGGGGACCAAAAAGTATTTGGGAACATAGAAATGTTTGGAAAAAATTAGCATTTTGATTTAAAATCATATTTTTTTAAAAAAAAAAATCGAGAAATATTAATTTCAATAAAATAAATATAAACACAAGCGTTTCCGTAAGTTTACCGGATTGCCAATTTAGATGGGATAGAACCCCCTAAAACATAACAAATGCTAGAAAGTTCGTATACTTACTAAAATACCTGAAACCTCTAACAATTATCAACTTATATTGCATACTTTGTTATATGTTGTGCGCATGTGGTTTGAATTCTTTCTCACAGCCTATTTGTAGGTTATGGTCAGAGATAAGGTTACGTCTAAAATTTATTTTACCTTTGGTAAGGACAAAACATTCTAAAAATTATTTTTAAAGCAAGTTTAACATTTTGACTAGTCACAATAGAGAAGGAAACTTTACTTTCGAAATTTCAATATGTGATGAAACTGATAAATCCCTATAAGTACACACAAGAGTAGTTCAAATGCTCCTTCCGACCATATCTCCATTTTATAGAGAAAATAAAAAAATATAACAAAATTAATGAAATTTGATCCTCTTATCCCTAATCCAAATTTTCTAATTTCTTTTAATATCAAAAATATCTGCTTAAAAAAATTAAAAAATTATAATTATTCTCCCAAATTATCATTTCTGCAAGGAAATACTAATTATTTTCAGGTTAGGTGTAAAAAGTGTAAAGATTCATTTCAAAATATATTAATTCTATTTTAGAATGTTTCCATATTCTTTAAAAATAGAATCAGCAATTATCAATTTTTGTATATCAGAAATACCACCATAAATTTCAGTAACACGTGCATCTCTGTAGTGTCTCTCAGCTGGCATATCAGTCACAAATCCCATAGCACCTAAAATTTGTATAGTATTATGGGCAATAAAAGTGGCAGCTTCGCTAGCAGCTAATTTAGCCATCGATGATTCTTTTGTCGATTTCTCTGGTTGATCACATAATATAGCTGCCCTATGTACCAATAATTTCGCAGACTCTAGAGCCACAGCCATATTTGCAATTCGTAGCTAAAATAAAATAAAATAAGCCTTCAAATAGATTTTAAAAAGCTTTACTTTACCTTAACAGCTTGCATCTCACTTATAGGTTTTCCAAAAGCTTTCCTTTGAGTAGCATAATTTACTGCTAGTTCAAGCGCAGCTTGACCAATTCCAATAGCTTGAGCTGCTATTCCAATTCTTGCTTTATCCAATTGCATCATAGCTATTTTAAATCCTTCACCTACCTCACCTAAAATTTAAAATATTATGTAAATGCTAAAGAAAACTTTTGCAAAAAAAACAAAAGACACCTTCAAATTATTTGAAAAATATATAGCTAAAAAGCAAACATTTTCAAACTTGTTGTTAACATGGGATATTTTGTTTAAACAAGATATTAAAAATCAAAATATGGTAACTTTTAATTTTTACACTAAAAACATCGCTATATTCAATTTCCCTTAAATCCTGCATGTGGTCACAATGCAGATAGCCACATGAAAAATACTTGAGTAATGGAAAACAGTGCCATCTGGTTCCAAAATTGTTAGTGAGAGAGAGATTACTATTATGGTGAAATTGTCTAGCACCACAAAATAAAAAAAGAAGAAACTTTGAAAGTTTGATGCTCAGTTTAAATAAAAATCTTGGAAAGTTGTACAAACGCTTTTTAAAATGATGTAAAAATTCTGCAAAAGATGATGAGTTATACCTCCCTTGCTACTTCGTACAAAAAAGATGCAAAGCAAAGGCAGAAATGCCAAGACATAATCTTAGCTCTATACACTACAAATGAACCGAATGAAACAAATTATTTCAAAATCTCGATTTTCACTCTTTCCTTTAGGATTATATATAATAACTCAGAATATACATGCAAAGAAAGAATAATTGAGAAAAATGACAAAATCAAATAAAAAATAAGTAATTTTAAATTATAAGGGATATAAGTTTTCAATAGCTGGAAGCAAGGATATTAAATTTTTAGTCTTGCATTACTTGCCTAGAACATTCTCTTTAGGTACACATACATTTTCCAAAATTAAATTGCAGGTAGAAGCAGCACGTATTCCCAATTTATCATCAAATTTTCCTAATGTGACACCTTCAAACGGTAAAGGAACTAAAAATGCAGTAATTCCTAAATGAAGAAAAAGAAAAGAATAAATAATAAACCAGACTTTTTTTATTTGACTGCATTCTGTACCTTTATGTCCTAATCCTTTATCAACAGTTGCAAATATTGCAGCAGCTTTACTTTCGGGAGCACTTGTAACCCATGACTTTGTACCATTCAAAATAAAGCAATCACCTTCTAAATGAGCGGAGGTGTTCATTGCACTTACATCACTCCCTGCATCTATTAAAAAACAAAAAAAATAGTCATTAAATTTTTTCAGAAGTTTAAAATCAATTAGTAAGAAAAAAACCTAAAAATTAATGGTTAATTTATTTTTTATTTGCATGTATATGAAATTACAGAATAATGGTTTACAAAAATTTTATGATGTATTGAATAATAAATTGATTTTGTAGTGAGCGGAACAGACTAATTACTTTTCAAACGCCTCATCTCATAGAAAACATAATTAAAATTGTTTACATAAGCGTCAGGGAGTTATCGAGTTAAATGTTAATGTTGTAAAGATTTTATTTTTACTAATTATCATATTTAAGTATTAGTATAGGAGAGTTCAATAAAACTTCCTGTTAAATAATTTTAGGTTATGTTAACATTTATCATTTATTTGTACTGATATATAATGGATCTGTTATTTATTAAATAAAAATAAAAAATAATTTCTGTAAAAGCCCAAAATTTACTCAAGAAGTAATTTTGATAGTAATTTTTGTTATTAATTCATAAAGTATAGAATATAGCATTATGTATGATTGTGCACTATTTTTAATAACTCTAAACTGTTTGTTGTTATACCATATTTCTTTTCCCTTGGCAACACTTAACTGCGCAAATTACAAAAAATTCAAATCTTGCTTAAATTTTGGGACACCCTTTACAAGTTACTAATCGGGAGTCCGCTATAAATATCAGAAAAACTTTTATATCAAATTTTACAAAGTTAGAGAATGTGAATTTTGCACCTACATCTCTCAAATGATATGATTCTGTGATCATCTTATTAATAATATTATGTTTTTATTACCTGGTTCACTTAACGAAAAACATCCTATTCCCCCCTTAGTGAATGGTATTAGGAAATTCTTTTTTTGTTTATCGGTGCCAAAACTATTTAGTAGGTCAGCATAAAGGCAGTTGTGAATAGAAACTATAGCTCCAGTTGATGCACATCCTCTTGAAATTTCTTCGACTGCTATCGCAAGGGCCAACATATCATTGCCTGCACCACCCCATTTTTCTGACACTGTAATTGACATTAAACCCATATGAGCTAAATCATGTACCTACAAATTACAAAATAATATTTATTTGAAAAACAATAGTTTAATTCTATGTAATTAGAAACGTGTATATTTAGATGAAATAAATTTAAAAGTATTGATATGCAGAGTTAGGCCTCGTTTTCCTAGAAGCAAGTTTATTGCTTTGCTTATAATGCCAAATGCTAAGCACCATACACGATCCATTTTTATAGTACTCGAATAATTTAATCATGTGTTAATCCATTCTATTTGAAAGTAAACGTAAGTGATATATAAAGAAATTTATTAAGAAGTTCTTGAAATGTTTAGTTACAAACTAAATAAAACCAGAAAATTAAAAAAAATGCAGAATATTCTTCAAATAAAATCAAAAGTAGTTGTCATGCAGTTAATAGCAAAATAAAAATTTGCAATGTAACTTATTTAAACATGATAAGACGTAAATTAGATAAAATAAAATTTAAGTGATAAGCTGTTCATTACCTTTTCTATTGGGAACCGTTTTTCTCTGTCTAATTGATCCGCAATAGGTTTAAGCTCCTTATCTGCAAAGCGTCTCGTAATTTTTTGTAATGTTACATGTTCTTCAGATAACTTAATAGAACTAAATTTGCGAGGTAGTTGCATCTGGGTCCCTACAAACAAATTTTATAACCTCAAACATCACCTGTTGATTTGTTTACCTTTACTCAAAAATTTTGTTAATATTTTCACAGACATGCTTATTGGGGTTGATAGAACATGATTTATTTAAAAAACTTCTGGATAGATTAGGATTTTATGCGCTGATTCCGAGACACTTGAGACGCACAGTTAAACTGTTATTTTAGACTTTATTTGATTTACACATTTCAAGTGGTTTGTTAATTCATTATCAAGGTTTTATGTTTTATACATTGCGTATTGTTATTATTTTTGAAAGTGAACTATAAATAGACTGATTTACATTAAGATTGGAATATCATTGGAATATATGGAGCCCGCTGTAACGGGACACCTTGGCATATATAATCTTTAAATTTTGCAAATAAAAATGTACATTTTTGTAATACAATGTTTGTGCAGTTAATAAGTGTACATTAATGATTACATTACATTTTTAGGTACCCAAACAAATAATTTCAGAGTATATTAAAAATAGGATTGTCGCCAAAAAAAATCTGTGATCCACGCAAGATTGTAATGCGCATGCGCATTTTGAATTCATAAATTGACGCGGTTGTTCAAAATACAATAGATTTTTGTTCAGCAGAATGTTTGCTTCAAAATACGAATAATTAGCAGCACTGACCATAGAGAAAGAATATGACACTGACCAATTAGTATTAGTAAAAAACTGCCAAAAATTAAAAGTGTACATTCGTTGTTTTTCAAAAAACCGTCTCGATTATTTATTTATTTATTTACGGACCACCCATTAAATATGTAAGTTAACGTACAATCAAAAAATATGAAAACTGTAACCAAAATTAATAAAATGCAGAATACAAACAAAGGAGAATATAACAATATTCAATACAACCCAAAAATACAAAAACCCAAATACATCGCCAACTAAAAGCTTAGCAGATAGCATTCTTTTAAATTTCCTCTGGCAGGGGTCAAACCAATCAATGTTCATTTTATTGGATAAAAATTAAAATTATATAGTTAAAATCGAAATGTGAGCTGTTACAAAATGTTTTATTTTAAAGGGTTTAAACCCGACAGACATTAAAAACGAAATGGATTTTACTTTTAAAGAGTCATCTCCTTCTTTTTCAACGGTAAAAAGTGATTCGTTGAATTTAAACATGGCCGAAAATCCGTTTAAGATGATGAACGCACAAAAACCCATGAATCGATTTAAAAATCCATAATGCCGTATTGAATGATCGTCGATTGAAAATATGTGAGCTAGCTGACATTGTAAACATCTCAATAGACCTACATTTTACACAGTGTTTTTGGGCATGAAAAAGCTTTCTGCTCGAAGCGTGGCATCGCTTGTTAACAGTCGATCAAAAACTCATTCGATTGAACACTTCCTAAGAGCGTTTAAACTTATTTAAACGCAATTCCACTGAGTTTCTTCGACGTTTTATAAAAACAGATGAGACATGGATTCATCATTACACTTGAGAGACGAATGAGCAGTCCAAACAATGGGTAGAAGCAGGGAAAAGTGCGCAAAAGAAAGCAAAACTAGTTCCATTTACAGGGAAAGTTATGGCTTCGGTTTTCTGGGATTCTTGTGGTATGGTGCTTGTAGATTATTTGGAAAAAGGTAGAACCATCATTGGGAAGTACTACGTTCGGTTTTCTGGGATTCTTGTGGTATGGTGCTTGTAGATTATTTGGAAAAAGGTAGAACCATCATTGGGAAGTACTACGCTTCGTTGCTAGACCAATTGAAGGACGCTATTTAGATAAAACGTCCACATCTAGCCAAAAAGAAAGTGCTTTTCCACCAGGATAATACTCCTGCACACACTTCTCGAGTTGTTGCTGCAAAACTCCATGATCTATGCTTTGAAGTACTTCCGCATTCAGCTTATTCTATTACTATCTCTTCCCAAAGCCGAAAAAATGGCTTGCTGGACGAAACTTCACATCAAGTGATGAGGTCATAGCTGAGACAAACGCCTTTTGTTCTTTTTCGATCACCACAAATAGACAACTAAACACGCGTGTCTGAAACTATGTAGTACGCCATTTACAGGATCATACTTGAAAATTAAAAAAATCAATAAACTTGTTTTATCTTTGCAAAGCCGAGAATTTTCTGAATAACCCTCGTAATTAATGTAATTGTTTTTCTAGTTTTAAATAAGTAGAAGGTCGATGCATAAATGTACAAAATAAAATATATTATATAAAAAACTGTTTAAGTACTTTGCTAAACAAAAGAAAAAGAAAAACGAATAGTTGACGATTTAAAAATTTCGATCTCATATAATTTTTAATTCTAGTTCTAATTAAACCAGTGAATAAATTGATAAAAATTCATAAATATTTACAAACGTAACCGTTTAAAACATTTTATGATGGCTGACAACAACAGTACTCCAACCATCAATGTACAATAATGAAATCACTTCCAAATATTGTTTTATTAACTTTTTTACCGTATTATTTAAAACCTCACATACAATTTTTAAAGTTTTAAATGTTTTGTGTTCGTAATTTTAAAATTAAAGAACTAACAAGTAGACCCTTATTGCCACCACAAATAAAATTAATATCAGAATAACAGAAAATAAGTTACCTGTTCTGTGATGAGAATATATAAACTACAAATTAAAAAATATGATGTTCTTATTTATAAGTAATTTATCATGTACAGTAAATTAATATTTAAAACAATATGCAATTTAATTGCAGTTTATCAGTTGGCAACACATTTAAGTTTCATAAACGTTCGTTATAACTGCCATGCGGCGTGTTAGATATTCTTTGCTGTTATTTTAATCCTAATCTATGATCCTAATGGTCTTAAGCATCTTTTAAAAGTTATATTTTTATCACAGACGATAGTCTATTAGAAAGTTTCCATAGCAATATGTGTAATATTAATGTAATTAATCAGATTAATGTGTAATTGTCAATAAATATATTTTAAATTTATTCCATCTCGTGAAATCCATCATAATGACTGACGAGAGTTATTCTAGTAGTAAGTATTATTTGCAAAATTAAATAATTTAATTGCTTTTATTAAGGATTATGATAATTGCTATTTTATAAAATAAACATTTGTAGTTTTTATAAAGATTCTTTTCTTGCAACTTTTTTTCCATATTTTTTGAGGTTAAATTTTTAACACATTTATTTTTTCCTATAGGTCTGAATGATGATTCCAGAAGCTTCAAAAATTTATCTAAAGATTCAAGTGAAGGTATATTACAATTATTCCTTTAGTTAATAAAATTTTTAACACATTTATTTTTTCCGATAGGTATGAATGATGATTCCAGAAGCTTCATAAGTTCATCTAATGATTCGACTGAAGGTATATTACAATTATTCATTTAGTTAGTAAAATCTTTAAAGCTGTCGTGCTATTTTTACTTAACAACCCGAGTTTGATTCATAATTTTGATCAATTAAATTCATTCACCGGGATGGATGTAAGTGATCAGGCTGTGTTAATTGAATTGTTTAAAAGTCACTTGAATCATTTAATTTCGATCGGCTAATTTAAAATAACACCGCCTAAATTTTTTTCCTGTGAATGAATTTTTTTGATTTAATAAAGATATTTACTTGAACTGCAGCAAATTACTTTACTACTTTATTTTGTTTGGAACTGAATAGTTTTTGTTTTTAGTACCAATATACAGTATCCAGCAATAGTCTAGGCACAGTTATAGTATTTGAAATAAAGAAGAAAAATTTTATTTTATATTTTAAGTACAAAACTGTTACTCTTGTGCAAGCGACTAACAAAAAATTCTTTACTATAAATAAAGTTAAAATATTTAACAGAACTGCAAATTTTAGCATAGCAAAAGTTTAAGCACACGCTCTACATAAAATGTGTAACACAACACAGTAAATTAAACTTGAAGCTTTCTGGGCATGGAATCTACCAAGTTTTGTCTAATTTCAGATTCATTCTTTAAGTAAAGTGTCTCTTAGTTGGTTTTTACAATGAATGTCTTTTCTTCAGTACTTCTCACAAATGTTCAATCAGGTTGATGCCCTGGCTTTGAGAAGGTGTTACTACCATGTAAGGGGTATTGTACAACAACCACTGATGAACATTATAGGTTAATTTCGTTAATTTTGCCGGAAAGAACGGAGGAGTGAAACGGCGGGATGAACTCAAATGAATAGAGTGACCATCATACTTTCCTTTTATACTTCAGCCATTGACACTCTTTCTGCACGGATTCCACTTTATCACAATTGACATTCAAATTGTCTATAACCATATTTCATTGTGGAAACTCAAGCATATTTGAAAAGTATACATGGATTATGTTGTGCGTAGATTTATGTGACATTCGAATCTTACAACATTATTTAATTTTTATTATAATACACATGTGTATCTTAAATCTAATTTTTTGTTTGTAATTGCAAAGATAACGACTGCCCAGTAACACAACGACTATCGAAGGGATTTTTGTCGTACGCGCCGTTACCTGAAGTCGAATTTCACCACACACATTCAGTTTTTCGGCGAGTATTTATCCGCTGATAAATATCTGTTTCTAAAACTGCATGTGAATGTGCACCTACGATTTTTATCGTCAGTCCGTTATCGATCAGAGGCGAAAATCAAAACTGAAGGCTTATTTCACCACACACATACAATTCTTGAACGGATTATTATTTGATCAAAGCGATAGCCTCTTCGGTATTTATCTGACAGATCCGAGACCTGTTAGTCTGTGGTGAATGCTTCGATAATCGAGAGATTTTGCACTGAACGATTTCAATCGTTAGTTAACGATCGGTCTAGTGTGTGGCGATGTACAATTATTATCCTCAGTCCGGGACTGACAATTTTTATCTCTTTGATAATCGTCGTGTGAGTTGTGAGCATAAATAAAGAATTCTATACACGTGAACAGTTATTCTCCCTCTAAAAGAATTATATGTAGTTCAAATATTTAAAATTATATTGCTGTGCTTAGACTTTTGCTGGATACTGTAAATATTGTCTCATTGAAATAGTGCGAGCACCCTCTATTTTTCATTTTATTTCTCGTATTATTTTAAAGGAGAGAAAACATTTTTAAATTAAATTATATGTAAGTTTTAATTGAATTATTAAATTTTTACATAATTTTTTGTTCTGGGCAGATGTGATTGAACCTTCTGAAATCATAAGCGATCATTCTGGCGAATCTGACCAAGGTAAATTTTTTAATCATTAATCTAGTTTATAAAAAAAAATTAAAGTCACTATTTCATCCATTTTAGTGGAATGCTTTAAATATAACTTTTTAAAACATATAAGAAAAATCCAGGCAAAGGCCTTAATTAAATCGATAAATAAAACACATGCCACTGATTTATTTTCTACTATATTTGTTATCAGTTGCTTTTCCATTTTAGAAATGCATGTTGATGTTCTGAAAAATAGTTTATACTTGTTAAAAAAAGGTTGCATTTACTAACAAGATTTTTAAGTATGGTTAGAACACTTTTTATTAGATATTATTAATGTCACCTTTTTTATTTATTGGAAATACCAAAACAATTTTTAAAACCAAAAAACCTTTTGCTGAGGAGTAACGTATACCGAAGAGGTTTGCAGCAGATCCTCACCCAGTCGCAATGTTGGCATTTTTGTTGCTGTCAGCACCACAGTGTCCTAAAACACAACTCTCTGTGATCTAGTTATTTGAATCTATGTTTCTCAACCAATCTTTCTAGTCTCATCAGGGTAAAAAACATTAAGCTTGACTATTTATTACCACTTTTCTATTAAGATCATCTTAACAAACTATCAAGTCCTAGGAATATACCTCAAGACATTACTGGCCCTGTATAACTTAGCAAGAACAAGTCCAAGAATGGACTCTATTGCAAAAGTACTGTGAAAATTCCATCTAGCCCTGGAGATTTATAGAGTCTGAATGAGTTTGTCATTTATATAATCCTATACGTTTTGGCTACTTTTTTGGCCAACATCCATTCGGATCTACAACTTGCAAGTGTGTCTTATTTAGAATTTTCATAGTTTCCTCTGCCGAGCTTGTGTAATTACACAATCTAAACTTATTCTAATGTGCTCACTATCTTTTAAATATGATTTAATGGGTTTTGATTAAGAATTCTAGTTCTATTGTTTTTTATTTTTTCTTAACTGGAAAATGTGAAGGAGAATATTTTTGAAGCGATTCTATGATATGTTAAAGTCTGCCATGACAGAAAATTTGATCCCATTTAACCAGGTTAAAGATTGGTATGAAATTATTGATATTATTTTGCTAGTAATTCTGTCAAAAATAATAAATGGGATTAACAGTTTTATGATATTTAGTTTTAGTCCAGTATGATATCCCCGTATTTTAAAATGCGAGAAATTGTATTCAATTTTGTCACTTTGCTGAATTATATTGTTAATACATGACTTTATCTATGAAGATTTATATCATCTTGTCGGGTTTTACTAGGTTAAAAGCGTTTTGGAAGCATATGAAGCATAGATGTGAGAATTGACATCTCTACATTTCATTATGTAAATGTATTACTTTTGTCTTAAATTACTTATTTTAGTTATAATCAAAACTATATATGCAACTATATTTATATAACAAATTTAGCTTCAGGTGAGCAGGATGATGCTGCTATCAGGTTACAGGAAAAGAGTGTGAATGGAGATGGAAGTATGATATTTCAAAAACGCAGAGCTGTTCGCCCAATTATAAAATCTGATGATGAGGATGACGAGCAGGTATTAAGTAGTCCCATAAGGGAAACTTTATCCGATTCTGAGGAAATATCCAACACAGGTTAGAAAAACTAATTTAAAAATAATCCTTACGTGTGACAATTAAAACTATAGCAAGTAGAGGGATTACACCATTAATACACAAGGCAAGACATGATAATAATGTCAAAAATCAAATACTGAAATATTACAATTTTTTTGATTGTATCATTTTTTGCTTTTCGATGTTTTAGTTATATGTGTTTAATTTTGTGAATTCCAGTTTTGTGATTTTTGAAACTTTACAAATAACATTTAAAAATTTGTTAAATACTTATTTTTAGCTTCGAATAATAACGCGGAGGAAAATGTGATGTTTCGAAAATATAGAACAATTCGTCCAATTGAAGATTCAGATGATGATCACGAAGAAGATCAGGTTTTGACCGATTTATCAGTTTCATCGGATGTGGATAAGCAATCCGAACATGAAGAAAGCAGTTTAAAAAATTATAAATGTCACAATCATAGCAAAATATCGCATTTGGAAAATGATACATGTAATGATCCAACTATTGACATTGCAGAAGCACTAAATAATTCACAAATAAATAACGACAATGAAGAGAATGATGTTTTAAAATCTATACATGATATGACTACACAAATTGAAAATAGTTTTTCAAAAATATCTGATTTAAAATCAAAAAAGTCAAATAATCGCATTAGTTTCCACAATAATGAAGTACTTAGCAGTACTATGATCGATGGTGATGATTCACCACCTTCAAGTATATTGAAAAACGTTAAAGCTGAACCAGATAATAGTAAAACATATGAAATTGAATCTGACTCTATTGATATAATCAGTGATAGTGACGATGAGGTAAGAATTGTATATTTAATTTTTTTGTAAATAATATAGAAATTTATTTGTTTAAGAAACGAGAAGCACCAACTTCAAAAATGTTGAAACAACCAACTTTAGTGCAAATGCTTAGAGAATCAAAAATAGAATTTGATAAACCTGATCTAATGATTCCAGCAACTACATCTGAATATAATAGACAGCAAGAATTAATACAAAGCTTAAGATCGGAACTCCTAAGATTGCAAGTAAGTATTTTTATTCACTAAATAATATAATGTGATAGAAACTACCACAGTTACAATGTCATATATTTATTGGGTTTACAAAACTACTAAAGCCATCATAATGGATAAGATTTTACACAAATATGTATAATTATAGTCCAGCCAATTTATAATTTTTGGGGGTCAAATGTATTTTGGTGTGCTAAAAACGAATTTGTGGTTAAAAGTTGTCAAAAATCATCCTGCATTGCGATTTATCCGCCATTTTTATTAGACGCTCTTTGTCCTCAATATCAAAATCACCTTGTCTGAATCGCCGGAACCAGTATTCACAAGTGCTCAGGGATAGACACTCCGAACCATAAGCATCTGTGAGCAATTGGTGGGCATTTGCCGCACTATTCTTCGTATTGAAATGAAAAAGCAGGACTTCCCGCTAATGGCGCTTAGTTGGAACGTA
Organism: Coproporus ventriculus; assembly: GCA_027574865.2. NCBI lineage: Eukaryota > Metazoa > Arthropoda > Insecta > Coleoptera > Staphylinidae > Coproporus > Coproporus ventriculus. The sequence goes on along the minus strand of JAODAH020046292.1, from coordinate 14,460 downwards.
GGTTGACATTTTGGATCGCGGAGGAACACGTGTTATGAAACTTTGTTTACAAACAAAACTAGCCCAAAAGGTACCCAACAGGTGGAGCTTTTTAATTATGTCCAGAAAAAAAATTGTATATCAAAATAAATACTTGTGCGCACTCTCCAAAAAAATTCTTTAAAATTAACCGACACACCTGATAATAAAAATGTTATGAGCTAAAAAAAAGGAGAGTTTGTATTTTAGAAGATTGAGAAACTGGAAATTCTAAAGATGATTTTTTACTTTTACCTCTATCTTTCAATTTCCCATACTTTACATATTTTCACTTTTGTCTATAATTAAGCACTATTCCCCATTTCTTAATCCTTTTTGGCCCATTAATATACAACATTTGACACATGTTTGCACTGACTGTAAAATATAGTTTTTGCACACATATTGATTCAACTATTTTAGAATATTTTGATGACAATCCAACTTTCCACATTACCCGATAAAGGATTACGTTTAAAAACAAAAATGGAGGAAATCAATGAGAGACTGTTAAAAGAAGAAGAAAAACTAAGCAACATGTTTGTAAAAGGTATTTTATCATTTTTACGATTTTAGAACATCCAATGTTTCTTGTCGTTTATCTTTGAGAATGAAAAGGTCAGAAGTCATGCAAAACAAATTTTTCTGAACTAAAAAAATTGTTTATCTGTTAACATATAAATAATTTCTGAAATGTTTGTACTACATTTCCGAACTGCTCTTCAGTTTGTTCAAAATGCAAATTATATAACTGTATTTCTATGATTAGAAAATGAAATGCCTGCTACAGCACTTAAACCTGCAACATGGGAACAATTGCAAGATGTAGCATCAGCAGTACAACCACGTACTTTTGGTAAAACAGCAATGAAAACATATAATGCTGAGAAAGCGTTAACAATGGAACGTTTAGAAAATCTTCATGGCTCTTTAAAAAGTTGTCCAGGAGAAGATGTTTTGGCTGAAGATCCAAAAGGATTAAAAGTGGAACTTATGAGACATCAAAAACGCGCTTTGGCTTGGATGTCATGGAGAGAAACCCAAAAACCATCAGGCGGAATATTAGGTAGAGTGGATAATTAATTGAAACATAAGAGTTCTTTCATTTTTTACATTTTTTCCAGCTGATGATATGGGCTTAGGTAAAACCTTGAGCTTAATATCACTAATCATGAAACAGCAAAGCGAGACCAAGTCAAATGATGAAAAGGAAAACACAGATGATGATGAAACCAGATTTAAGTACCAAGGCGGAACGTTAGTTATATGTCCGGCTAGCTTAATAGGTCAATGGGATACTGAAATAAAAAAACGAGTAAAATCAAATTATTTTCGGGTAGAACTGCATCATGGTGCAAACAGAGAAATGAGATCGAAGAAAAGGTAAGTTCATTCTTCACACACATAATTTGAAAAATTTGTTTCATAAAGATTAATATTTTGATTACTTATTTTTGAAGCCAATGTCTCATTTTGATATTTAATAATTTTAAAAAATATGAAGTTTAAAAATTTTCAGAATTCCAAAAAGTTAATTTTTTTCTTCTATTTTTTTTATTTAATTTTAATATTTCTACAATTGCATTTGAGTTCTACCTACTATTAAACACAAAGAATCATAAAAAATTAATTATAATACGACGTTAATTTCTGCAGACTCTCTAGGAATGATATTGTCATAACAACTTACCAAACCGTCATGATGGAAATGGAGAAAGACACAGCCTTATTTAAGATCAGATGGAATCGAATTATTTTGGATGAAGCCCATCAAGTACGAAATCACAAATCAAAAACGTCTACTGCTGTCTGTAAATTAGCTGCCAATTCAAGATGGGTATTAACTGGAACACCAATCCATAATAAAGAGGTTGATTTGTATGCTCTGCTAAAATTTTTACGAGTGTCTCCATTTGATGATCTAGCGGTATGTTTTTCTGTTACCAACTGTGTTCTCTATATTAATGATTTCATGATCTTTTGTTTTTGTAGAGTAATTGTAATTTTGAATAATTTTAGGTTTTCAAGAGATGGGTATCAGATAAAAATGCTGGTGGACAAGAAAGATTAAATACTGTAATATCTTCTATTATGCTGCGAAGAACAAAAGCTCAACTCATGGAGGGTGGGGCATTGGAATGCCTTCCAAAACGTCATTGGGAAATAATTAATATTAAATTACCCAAAGAAGAAATGGACGTCTATCAAAAAGTTTTAATCTTCTCTCGCACATTATTTGCAGAATTTTTACATCAAAGAGCTGGGAAAAATCAAGATTATAATGATCAACAAAATTTTGGCAGGCCTAGTAATATTTTTATACCATAAAGGAATCCGCCCAATTTAAAAATTTTTTTTTTTTTTTTTTAGATGATCCAAATGGAGAATACTATAAAATGCATCAAAAATTAGTTCGAATGAATAGAGTTAAGGAGGTAAAGCAGCATGAGATTTTAGTTTTACTATTGAGACTGCGACAAATTTGTTGTCATCCTTCTTTAATCACATCTGTAAGTACTTCATAAGATTGAAAATTGACCAATTAACGAAACAAACACGAAAAACGTGAACAAAAAAGAAAATTGAAACAACAAAGTAAATCTCCCTTTACCACACAATCAATGAAACTGCTATCGGAAACTAACTAACCATTGTTTCCGAAATGCATATAATAGCAGTTTCATTGATTGTGTGGTAAAGGGAGATTTACTTTGTTGTTTCAATTTTCGTTTTTATTCACGTTTTTCGTTTGTTTTTCGTTTTTCGTGTTTGTTTCGTTAATTGGTCAATTTTCAATCTTATCGCATACAGCCACAGTTGTTTCTTTCAACTTTATTTGTAAGTACTTTATATTTTATACGAGAAATATAATTGTAAAAAAGTGGGAAAAAGTAGGCAAGATAAAATTTCAAATATTGTGCAAGAAGAGAGCTGTAAGCTTGAAGCGATTTTGCATGCATTTTTAATTTAAATGAACAAAAGGCGTTAATATTGTTTTCTTTGTTCAATGATTAATTCCAGTACATAAATCTGTACTTTTGAGGTAAACTTACTTCATTGACACTTGAATAATTTCTAATGCTTTATTATATCTTACTTCTCGGATCTATCACTATACGATATTATTCTGCAATCTATCATGGTTGATATTTATCCTAAACTTTGCCACTTTCTAATAGTGAAATTATTAAAAAATATATTATATGTCCATCAAGATAAAAACTCCAAAATTAAAGGAATGTATGTTATTTTATCTCTTAGCCATGTTTATGAAATAATGAATATAAAATGGACCATTGTTTCAGATGTTACATGATGAAGATTTAGGTGACTGTGGTGATGAGGACAATAAGGAAGAATTATCCTTATTAGATCAAATTAATAAACTTTCCTTAGAAGATGAAGATGAGTCACATCATAATGTTGCTGCTAATTTAGCACAAGAGGGTGTTAGTCTGTCAGAAGCTACTAGAGGAATTTTAAATCCATCTAATCCAATTTTTAATTCCAAAAATAAGAGTGCAAAGGTGAGAAATGCGTATTTATGGAGAGAATAGATTTAGTGTTGAAAGATTTAATGCAGTGGGTATTCAACCAGTTTTCCTTTAAGCTATATTGTTACATAAAAAGCATCCCAACATACCATATCAACAAACGAAGCAGTGCGTAACATAACAATTGCATAAATTCTAAAAAGTATCCGCAAAATTTAGGATTTCTTAATCTGTCAATTCTTTAGATATTCAACTGTTGTCTATTAAATCTTTTCTGTGTTATTAACACATAAAATTTCATGTATATTTTAATTAGTCGGCCCAACTTTTTTATATTATGTTTAAAATTTTGAAGTTTCAAGTTGTTCAAACAACAATTAGAGATTAGGAAGTTCAAAATTTAATGGAAATGAAAGAAAAATTGTTTTTATGTTATATTACCACAGAATCAATTATTTACAATACAAAAGTTTAATTTTATATTAATCTATTTATATTTTTCCAGATACGTGCAGTTTTAAATATAGTGAAAGAAAAAGTTTTAGTAAATAATGATAAATGCATTGTGGTTTCACAGTGGACCAGTTTATTAAAAATTGTTGCAGAACAGTTGAAGAGTGAAAATATAAAGTTTGATACCTTAGATGGCTCAATACCAGTTCCGAAACGCGGACCTATAATTGATAGATTTAACAATCCTAATATAGATATTAAAGTGAGCATTATAAAATTAATCTGACTTCAGGTGACTTTCTAATATTTTGTAGGTACTGCTGCTGTCTTTAACAGCTGGTGGGGTTGGTTTAAATTTGATTGGGGCAAACCATTTATTGTTGATGGATCTGCATTGGAATCCTCAACTTGAGTTACAAGCTCAAGACAGAATTTATAGAGTTGGGCAACAGAAGCCTGTTTTTATTTACAAGTAAGTATAATAAATAGTGAATAAAAGATTACTCATTTTTTTATAATTTGTTCAGCTTCACTATGTTGTACTTTGTTTTACAAATTGGGAATATAAAAGAAGTATTTTGTTGTTGTGTGTACCGCTGATTTTGTGTGGTAAATTTGAGGAATCATTAAAGAAAGTTTTACCTATAAATTTACTAAACTCTTGTTGCAAAAATTATTATTTGTATAAGTTATTTTTAATCAAAATCATTTTACTTTAGATTTATGGCTGTGGATACTATTGAAGAGAGAATAAAAGCATTACAAGATAAGAAGAAAAGTATTGCACAATCTGTTTTAACAGGTTCTAAAATTCAGCAATCTGGTCTATCTCTTCAGGATCTCAAGATGCTATTTAATTTTTAATAAGGCCGAAATATGTTTAATTGGGCATAATCTGTGATTTTGTGTATCGTAAAATTTTGAGTATAATATGCACCCGCGCTTGATTTTGTGTGAAATTTTCTAAAAAACTAACAATCCGCATAAAAATTTTACGTGTGTATAATAGACACTCAATTTTTTTTTTTTAAATGAGTAAAAAAGTGCATATTATAGAGATTTTATAGAATTTATATAACTTAATTTTAATCTCTTGTTTATTATTTGTTCCTTTCAAAATAAATATTTTTTATATAAGGAAATTGTTTTTTTTTAATCTAAACCAAAATTGTTTCTGGAATTTTTTGCTTCAAAAGTTATTTATGTTTTCAAAAGTATTCATCATATATTGAAAGGCTAGTCGATGCAAAGAAAATGAAGAAGCATCGTAAGTGTAATCCGTCAGAAAACTGAAGAAGACAATGTACATAATACGTACACGATATTCTCTAGAATGCTCTTTTCATTCATTTTACAAGTTGAAATTTTAAGGTTGTCAACAAGAAATCTTAAAGTATACAACATAAGAGAAGCAAAAGCTGTATTTAAATTGGTGGCCAGTATTGACAAGCATATTTTTGAAACATTACAGCCTTTCATAAGTAGAAAGAAAAACTGGAGAAGAGCAACTACCACTGTCAAAAACAAATGTGACAATTCGATAAAATTTTGGTTTTTTTACTTTTAATGCAGTGAACATTAATTGTGCGTGAACATTTGTGCTGCACACAATTTTGGTGGATCAGCACCTTTATAATATAAGTTTATTTGAAAATCTTGATGATTAATATTTATCCTTTTGGTCCCTTGAAATAGCTTGAAATACGAAACATCAGGATTTCACTGTATTTATATTATAATGGAATTTTAAAGAATCAGGTGGCTGTTTAAAATTTGAATTTGAATTTTAAATTCTTTTTGTTTGGTAAGACTGCACTGACTGCATAGTGTGCACATGACCTTTTATCATTTGACAACATAACCTTTGTTTATGTTTTATCATCATTATTATTTTTAATATGTGATCATGGAGAGAAAGAATTATATTTTTATATATATTTTTACAATATTCGCGCTTGTTTTGAGCAGTGATTATTCGTGTGTACAAAAATCTCCATGCCTATGTGAATTCTCTGATGATAAAAATATAGATTTAACAAATTTAGTTCCCAATAATAATTTTATTAGTGCCTCAAAGGGAAACTATACATATTATTTTAATGGGTGCATTAATTCCAAAATTGAAGATAAGATAAATATAAACAATATTTCGTACGACTCATGTACTAACCCTTTAACTGTGAGTGTTCAATATTTTCAATTCACAATTATAATTTATTTATTTTTTCAGCTCTGTTTCTTCAATGCTACTAATAGAGCGCTTTACGTTGCTGGAGATGCAGCAGCGACGGTTTTCACATTAGATAAAACCAATCCTCAAGTACATGAATTTGTATACAGTTTCCATACGTAAGTGAAAAAAAAATGAGTTGAATCGATGAATTATTTAAACTGTTTTAGAAATAAATCTGTTACTATCAATACAACAATTGTTTTGGATTGTGTTCCGGAATCAACAGAGAATTATTTTGTTTTTCAAAATGTAACTAACAATGAACATGTAAGTATACCAATAGCCACGATTAATTGAATTGTATTATTTTGGATCAGTTAAAACTGTAAAGTTTATATGATTTCTGATTACGAAGTGAACTTGAAACTATTTCAAATCACTTTTGCGTCCTTGATGATTTTGTTCTTTAGTTCTCTATCAGATGTTTCTGTGCAGGTTAAGGTAGTGTCATCCGCATAGAGGATTTATGACCGCCATTATATAATTGGGCAGGTCATTCATGTAAATTATGAAGAATAGTGGCCCCAGAATGGATCCTTGAGGGATACCCCTGTTAAAAGTTAATTTCGTATTTATCTGACCTTGGTCTGTTAAGTAGGAATTGATGAGTTTTTTTTTCACTGCCTTTTATTCTATAGTGTTCAATTTTTTCTAGTAATCGATCATGGGCCATTGTGCCAAATGCTTTATTTAAGTCATACATTTGTGAGATGCATTTCTCTTTGTTTACGATCGCACTGCACATAGAATTTAGGAGTTATTTAATTGCTCCTGTTGTGAACTGTTTAATCTGAACTTATATTGACTATTGGAGAGAAGGCTCTGCTTGTTTAGACGTTTGATAATTCTATCTGTTATTATTTTTTCTAGAATCAATATTAATATTGGTTTGTAGTTTGTACAAATGCTCGGCTCTCCTTTCCCCTTGTAAATTGGATGTACTTTGACTATTTTTAATATGTTCGGAAAGATACCTTGTGCAATACACAGGTTAAACCAAACTACAAGGTGTGGTGTTATTTAAATTTGGTAATTAATTTGTATTTTTTTATTTTACTTTAAAGAGGCTGCATTTGTTTTCACCACTTGCTTGCAAATTGGAGGCGCATCATGGAATGGGATTTTTCTCAAAGTTTCTAGTTATACTCTTGGTTTTTGCAACTATTTATTTAATAGGAGGTAGTTTGGTAAGGTATTTTCTGGTTGGAGCTAGAGGTAAGGAGGTTATTCCGAATCTTGAATTTTGGACAAGTGTCCCTGACCACATTAAAGTAAGTAAATTAAAACTAAAATCTTTAATATTTTTTTTATAAATCTCTTTTGGACTGCGTTCATGGAAAAAGGAACCAATCCACAAAATGTTAAAAATTGAGTTAAGGGCATTTTTAAATGGCCCATGCAGTTTTTAAGCTTTCAGCAAAAAGGGAATCGGACCTCTACATTTTGTATTCTCCACAACTGGGGAAAAAGAAAAAACCTTATATAAAAAGTAATGAAGCCTTTCAGACTGTAGTCAAAACAAACTTCGTATGTATTGGTTCCTTTTTCATGAACGCTGTCTATTTAATTGTCCAATTAATGAATACATGTTACCTTTCAAAAGGTCGACTGCCCTATGATTATAAATTATAATCATATTTGAAAAAAAAACATTTACTACATTATTTTATCAAACATGTTCATGATGTAGATTGTTATATGTTTTAATCTTGAAATTTAATTACAGAATGGTATATACTTTATAACTCATGGCTGTAACCGCAGGATGGCATCTTCCGGCGAAACTTACGATCAGATCTGATATTTTATATCTGTTATACTCTAAAAAAAACAAGAATTGATATTGTATATTTTTGTTTATACTTCGAAAATTTTATTTGTTTCTCTTTTTTGTTCAATTTATTGTAATAATTTAATCTCGAATGAGAATTGTGAATTAACCTCTTGTTTTTAATTTTATTTCACAAAATATATGTTTAGTTTTTGTTACACTTATTGCGCACACTAATCTTTGTGTGGTGTTTTATTAAATGTTAAACCGAATTTTTTTTTTAGTAATTGATTTTACTATCCCCTTAACTGTTATAATTAACTTATTTGAATCTTTAGGCCTGAAACTGACCTTTTTAGGGTGTCGCTATGAATTATAAAATAGGAGCATTTGTGAAATCATTGTTACAGGTGTTGCGAAAAAAAATTGTGATATCATTTTTCATCACTTTTCAATACATTAAATCCAGTATCATGGCACCTTTTCACCACTCATTAATCGCATTTCCATTGAAAATCTCATTTTCCTTAATCGCATTTTTCAAATAATTTAAAACGTATTTATCAAAGTAGTGGAAAATGGGAAGTAAATAGTAAAACTTGAATTTATCATCTAATAAATATTTAATAACGTATAAATTATTATTCTAATAAAATTGATTATAAATATGGAAAGATTTAGAACTAAGTTCTTTGGTACAATATGAAGATGCGCTAAATTTATGTATCTGTCTGTCTTATCCTTATCTAAACATCAATAATACTGTCATGTTTCTTGTTATCTTGAGCTGAATCTTTCAGTTTTTCTTGCATCTGTCGTAACATGTTTTGCATTCTTCTGATCTAAAAATAAAAATACAATATTGTACTGCAATATGGTGCAAAAGTAATGAAATTTCTCATTTATATTTGTATAAAAGATGTGGGGCGGGTTTTTTCTGAAGAGGTCGGTAGAATAAATATGTTTGGGAACCATTGATATAAGCCAAATACTCAAAGTTCAGCTCTGATAACTATCTCTAATTAGCTAGGGAATACTTATACATATATACTTACTTCTTCATCCTTTTCTAATAACAGCCGATCTGTTTCTGAGATATCTGGATCATATGGAGCCGAATCCCTTTTTAATTTTCTGAAAATGATGAGAAACACATACACCAAACCCCTATTACAGTATTTTTGGAATAATACGTACCCTCTTTCACGAAAAGCATGCTGTGATATTTGAGATATGCATTGGGCTCTATAATTTTCATAGTGAACATCTTCAGTGACATCTTTCAAGTCTTGCATATGTGTTGATACCAACATTGTTCGTAATTTGACGAAATCGCTATGCTTTGGATTTTCAACTAAAAATAAATCAAATTAAATACTTTGTGACACTTATAAGGCCACACACGATACAATCTGTAGTACATTTTATCATAACGACCTGGGTCTGCAGGACGGTATGAACGACAGTTGTATAGTGTATAGCACTTCTCTACTGTCTGCAGTACGACCCGGTCGCAACAACTGTAGTATGGCTTTTCTTTTTTTAATATAGAACAATTAAATTATACTAATTGTTAAAAATTCAAAAGTTCAGCAAATTTTGTACGGAATTACTTTCTTTAAAAACTCCCTAGTTCTGATATCAAGAATTCTTTACTATTTTATACATAGGAAAATTACTTTTTGTCAATTTTTGGTAACCTTCATAAACTAGATTAAAGCAACTAACCGTCAACTACTCCCCATGGATATTGCCTTCCTCGAACTTTTTTCCCAGCCACTTCTAAAGTCGTATCACTTCCTACTACTGCAAAAGGAATGCTGGCTTTCATTTCCCTATCTTGTTCTTTGAAGTCTTCATCTTCATCGCTTCCACACTCAGGAAATTCGTACATCTAACAGAAAAATTCGAATCAAAGCAAACAGGTTTACAAATCTTAAAACTTTTTGAAATAATATCTTCACATTTTTACATACCTGTATATTATTATCTTTAATATCATTCAAAATATTTTTCTTAAGCCTTTGGACTTCTGCAGTAGTTAAAGTATCTGCTTTGGCAATCACAACCACAATATTTACTTTTCGGTGTAACCGTTTCATTAATTCTAAATCCATTTGGCGGAGACTGGAACAATATTCGGATTTAAAGTTAGGTTATATTAGATTAGGTCACGTATGTTAAGGTTAGGTTAGATTGTATAGTGGGAGGCAAAAAGTCCAAGTGGTGGTGAAATGGTGAAATCGCGGAGGCAAGAGCTCGCTGCTTTCATGCTCCAGAGTCCTGACAAGGGCTAACTCCAGGGGACGTGAAAATTTACGATGGATGATTTTGTCTATCTAAAGGAAACTGGTGGAATTATTCCTGGTTCATCTGCAGAGAATGATGGTCATTTAAACTGTGGACTTGAGATCTAGCGGAGACATCGCAGAAAATGAATGTTGGAGAGGAAGCGCCGGGGTCGGATAATGAGTGTCTGAGCACTAGAAAATTTCATGGCGGCGAAGCATGCCCTCTGCTGGACAAGGTCAAGAGTGGCGTGAAAGGTTTCGGTTTTATGCTCGATATGTCTTCTGAACTCAGTGAACATTCAGTTACGCTCACAGAAAGGTATGAATTTTGATAACTTTAATGTAAAGAATGCCTTCAAAACGACTAATTATAGACAAATCCTTAGGGGTTGAAGCGTTGAAGCAAAGGGGAACGCCGGGATGTCTGCTGAATCTTATCGGCGACTATCTACAGGACAGGCAGCTACTCCTTGTTTGTCGTGAAGCGGCTATTAATCTGTTCAGCGTGATACCGTAGAGATCGGTTTTGGGTCCCTTCCTCTGCAGAGGATGGTTGAATGCCTCTAAATAGATTGGAGTCTAGAATATTCGGCGTCGAGAAAAGCTTGCCTTCTCTGAGATAAAAAAGGTTAACTTATATAAGAAAACTTACCTATGTCCCCATGGTGGCACAAAATAAAGACAACAATGAACCCGATTGTCTTGAATATTCCGTCGATTGAGACCGCTTTCATCTGTAAAGTATTGTCGAAATTGTTCATCGATATAATTTATACAGACTTTCCAGCTATCTTCACAATTGACAGCATCTCCAAAACCTGGGGTATCCACTATTGTCAACCTAAAAATAAAGAAGTTATGAATTAATGTTGTATAACGTTTCCGGGGTTCGACACTGGGTGTAAATAATTTTCAATTTATTTTAAACTAAAACTTTATTAACTAAAATAACACACTATTTACAATTTATATTTACTGAGCAACAGTATTTATTTCTGACGGAGATTTATATTACGCGCAGTCTTCTTGGACAAACTCTCCAGCGCTTGTGCTTCTTCCTATTTATATCTCGAAAATTTAAATTATAAGCAAATAAAAAACACAGAAGAAAATATAAAATACCAAAAATATAATTTCTTTCAAACGGCAATCAATCAAATCATAAAATTTGAAAATTTAATAATAGAAGGAAAATATAATTCTTTTTCTTCAATTTTCTGCTATTTTGCATCGGCCCATTCTTTTATATTGTTTTCAACTTCTTGTAAGTTTTACTTTTTTAAATCTAGAATTTTTATTTCTTTTCAAATATTCAAGGAGTTTAGGGCATAAGCAACTTAATTCCGGGGTAACATAATTTTTCAATACTGCTGCATGGTCATATTTACTATTCTGGCTTACTGAATCAAATTGGGATTCATGTGCCTAATTGAAAACTTCGAAGGGAGAAGTATTTTTACATCCCATTTTACAGGACAGATTACGCAAAGAATAGAGTCGATTATTTTAATACGGCCCTCAATTCATTGCAAAAGAAACTGCGTGTTTTTGTTTTCTTTTAATATAATTAGTGGTAATTTAATTCATTTCTTGCATGTTTTTTGGTGTTGTACATATGTATAAGTCATTTTATTGTTTTATGTTTTGAAATGGTACGTCATTAAATAAATTTCAATTAAAAACATAACTTTCTGAATTATATAAAGAAGTTTTCAAATATACAAAGATTTATTTTATATATGCATTTATAAAAGAAAGGCAATAATATGCGTATGTGCACCAAATATGCATTTTGCATATTTGGTGCACATACATTGCTCTAGTGATAACTACGACGTCTGTTCCTAAAATAACCAACCTTATTTTAAACTTTATTATTAATTTGTCTCCTTCAAAGTACTTTCCTCCCCGATTAACATACTTTCCCAGTAGTGTTTCCATTTCGCCAAGTTGTCTTGGATTGCTTCATCATAAGATGCTAGTTATGGCGAGTAAATTGACTGAGGGAGAACAATCATCTATTTTTTTACACAAAACTGATGAATTGACAAAGTTGAATGTGCAGGCGCATTGTCTTAGTGCAAGAACCATGAGTTGTCTTGCCACAACCCTAATTAATTTTTGCTTAGTTTTTCACTTAATCATTGAAAACGCGTTAATAGTTCAAACGATTCAGTCTTTCACATTGAGGCAAGAATTCAAAATGCACAATTCCATTAAAATCGAAAAAGAAAAAACAGTGATCATGATTTTGATTGATCGAGACTGACGTGCTTTCTTGGAGCGTGGAAATATTTTGACAATCACTGTAATGATTCAATTTCTGTCTCAATGTCGCAGTCATAAACCCAGCTTCCAACTATGACATGTATAAATGTCTCGTCTTTATTGGCTTGTTCAATAAGTAGCCAACAAACATCCACTCGATTTTCTTTCTGTTGTCTAGTCATCAAAAGAAGAAAAAAATTTTGCTACAACTCGATGCATGCATTTTTTAATCAAAATTTCATGACCTGAATTAGTTAAGATGTTAACCTCTTTTGCAGTTTCTCTCATAGGCAATCAGCGATTTGCACGCAGCAAGTCGATAATTTTCTAAACATCTTGAATTAACTGATGACCACTTTTCAATCATGAAAATCATTCGTAAAATTGCATACGATTCAGAGCATCACTTCTGTAAGAGTGAAAGTTTTCCTAAGTTTCACGTAAAATCTTACGTTGCATTGTTGCTCCAGAAATTTGCACATTTCAGAAGAAATCACTACTAGCACTCAAATAATAATATCACAAACACTAAACGAAATATTAACAAACCAAGAACATGTCGTTACAGATGAGGTTTTGTACAACGCAATCACCCAATCGCATTAAATCATTAAATATCTCCCTTAATGTCTGATTCAAAATTGCAACAGACCTCGTATATATGCTCCCAATTGTAGTTGTTTTTACCTGAGTTTGACGCCTCTTTCTTCAATTTCCATTGTCTTCTTCTCGATAGTCGTTGTTTTTGATATTCGCTCACTAACTTCTGGCACATTTCTATTTTTATATAAGTCTCCAAGGAACAAACTATTAATTAATGTTGATTTTCCAAGCCCAGATTCACCAACTACCATTAACGTAAAATCAAAACCTCTTTTCACTGATTTTCTATGTACTTGGTCTGGCAGTGTGGCAAAACCGATATAGTCACGATCGCCTTTATCTGGAACAATAAAATTTTTTATTAATAATTAAATTCAAGAAGAAACTTTGGTTGTTTCTCTTTTTCAGATAAAAACTACTGAACCTTTAAAAAAGGAATCTTCTTAAAGATATTTTTATGAAGTTACGAATTTAAAAAGTTAGTAAATTTTGTGTTAAAAATTCTCTTTAAAAGTAAAATATTTTTTTTAATTAATGCCGTTCTATTTTTTATGAACTTAAAATATTTTCTACTAGAGTAATGTAGAATTATTGATAGTCACATGGTGGTATTTTTTAAAATTATTTATAAAAAATTCGTTTATAAATGCGGGATTTTATCAGAATACAGGTTTAATCAACACATATGTGTTTATCATAAATAGTAAATTATAAAACTGTCACTAATAAAATTTTCATATCGGCAGTAAAATCGCATTTTAGGGTCAGTTTTCTGAATAGTTGGTTGCATAACTTAAATTACAAAATACAATGAAAAATGTTTATATGAATAATTTGGCGATTTCAGAAAAAAATATAACATATACCTCAGCACTAAAATGATTTTTAATTACTCGCATGGTTATTCTCCTCGCCTGTCGCCTCAAATAATAAGCTCCCTACACGTAATAAAAAATATCATTTTAGTGGCTAGGTATATAATAGTTTTTTTTATATACCATGGCATTAAAATGGCATTTTTTAATACAAGTATGGAGTTTATTTTCCGAGGTGAAGGTCGAGGAGAATAACCATGCGAGTAATAAAAAATCATTTTATTGCCGAGGAATATATTATATTTTTTCTGAAAGAGTTTTAATTTTAAAGATATTTAAAAATCCTGAAATTAGGTTAAGTTGGAGTTATGCAACCAACAATACAGATAGACTCAAATTGATGGCGTATATTTTTCTTCATAGAAATGTTAAATTATTAATTTAAAACATAAAATTTATATAGAACATTGAATAAATATTGTGCACTTGTCTCAGTTTCTTCAAACACAAAAAT
>JAODAH020046178.1:0-11207 GCA_027574865.2 Coproporus ventriculus | reverse complement strand
GAGAGGATATAATAAGAAAAAATAAATAAAATGGAATACAAGAAAAAGTTTTAAATAATCTTTTGTCTTTAATCTCCAATCCCATTGCTCAATTTCTTATTCTGAATAATTACAAGCCGTCTTCCCCAATTTTCCAGTTCTTTTTGATGTTCTTCTAACTGCATTTATCATTAGTCTGAATACTTATTTATTAAAAAAAAAATTTTTTGTCCGCAATGCAGACATAAACTGATTCTAATTCAACAGAACCAACCCCTATTCATTCTTATAATCAAGTGAGTAATTTTCCAATTTAGAATTCCATTTAAAACTTTTTAGTTTTAAACATTTCTCTACGGTGCAAGTTTCTAATTCGGCACTTTTCACATTTTCATATTTTTATTAGATAAGAAAAAAAAAATGTGACTGTACTTACTCTAAGAAGTTGGTAACGTCCCTTCTGCTGCATCTAGACCAGCTAACTTCTACAGTATCAGCTTCGAAAGTGGGTGTCATAATGTGCAATTTGTTACCTTCTTTCCCTTTACATCCTATCTTATCGGTATCATGGTACATGCCGAAGCTACGGATATATTAAAAAAATAAATAAATAAATAAAATCGATTTTAATTTTTTTTTGTTGATATCTATTCGACTTTTTCGGTGTAGAAATTGAAGGTTCATTTCAAGTTTAATTATCTTTGGGGAAATGTTTGTAGCACTTTCCTTATTTGTTTGAAAAGTTGTTCTGTTCGGAATTGGAATATTAAGTTTTGAAGGAGGGCGCGTGATGTGAAATGTATGATAAGAAGTGACAATGGAATTTAAATTTTCCGTCCGTTTTATCCAAACAAAAACAAGAAAATTAAATTATTTCGCTTCTTTTAATTCAAAATAATTCAGTTTATTTTTTAGATAATTCGATAAGGGAGTTTCTGTTGTACATATTTAATCCATTTAACCTTAAAAATTTTATGTATTACTAAAATAAAGAAATGTTATACAAATCTATATTCACAGTAAAATTAGAGTCAAAGAAACAAGGACATATAGATAAAGACGTGTAACTTTCTTCTTCTAACTTTTTTTCCGATATAAATAAGTTGGTAATATGTTGTTGAGTGAAGCAGTGTTACCAAAACTATTTGACGTATTTCAACCACACCTTTTAAGATTAATGACTAGTCTGAAGTAAATAGAATTTAATGCTCTATATAAAATTTAATTAAAAATAAATAAATAATAAGAAAATTTTTGAATATATTGATATCATTTAATTAAATTTGATTAATTCAACATAAAATATCTGCCCATCGAGTACATAAAAATTAAAATGAATCTCTTGTAAAATTAATCAGCGCATCAATACGTTTCAGCGCCCACACAGTTTTAACAGATTGTTCCCACAATTATGCACCAATCATTCCACATTATAATTCTAATTTTACGCAATTTAAATTCTTTACTCATCTATTTAATATTCCACCAAAATAATTTAACCGGAAAATCAGTTCATCCCGCTTTATTATCTCTCGACCTCATCACAAAAATTATTAAAACTACAATTTGAGTAACATATCCAACTACATTGTGCATTAATATTTGCAGATTATTTAGTGAAAATATTTATCCCCAAAACATTGTAATAAATATCGAACAACCGTTTTAAAATTCATTATATAAAAAAGTTGTGTTAAGTGGTGAAATGTGTTAGTTTCATTTGTATGATGCGTCCGTACTTACTTGTGTCCCATCTCGTGCGTGATAGTGTGCGCGAGAGTAATCCCATTATCTTCATTAACACTACAACTCCTGTCCGTTTTGCACATGCCTCCCACATGCGCGACCCCTAAGGTGTTACAGGGCGCATCGTGCCTAGAACATATGTCCTTCCTGGTGACTAAAATCGCCACATCATGATGGTGTGGGTGAGTATCACCGTCAGGATTCAACGACTTCTGCCATCTGCAGAAGTTCCTTAGCGTAACGTCCGCACTCGCAGTGACGTTCAGTTCAGGTTCGGTTAATGGCTCATCAATCAGGATTATTTTCACCACCACCACTTTAATTAAGTTCCCTATACTGGGATCTAAATAAAGTGATGACACCTACAAATCATCCTTATTAAGAAGTAGGGGGTGGGGGGATTGGGGTTGGTTGCACTCACCATGTTCATTATAGTTAAAAGATACGTTTCTACATCCCCTTCCTCGTGAAATTCAACCATGGAAGGATCCGCGACAATCAAAGCTTCAACAAAACGGGGCTTACTTACAGATCTCTTATGCCTGTGCCGTTTAATCTTCCTGTATCTATGATTCCTTAAATTTAAATCGCGCATTGTCGGAAAGCTTATCTTCTCTTTGTGCTTGTGGCGTTTCTCTTGCACCCTGACCTTCCCAATTTGCCTCTGCCATTCAATCCTACAAAAAAAAATTCCACCAAGCAAGAAAGTTAATGAATAAATTTTTTTTTAGCGGGATAAAGTTATGCTACGTACTCTGTAAGGCGTTTGGGTTCCCGCGTCCCGCAATTCCTCGAGTTTTTCTTCCTCTTCTTTTTACGCTTCCTTTTTCCATGATTCGATACCGCAGCCCTTTTATATATTAAATGTTTATGTCCCGGATTTACATTTTTAAAATCCTGATGGGTGGGTTCTATAAAGTATTTTCCTTTCTCAGTGTGTATTAAACCGGTCTTTAATAAAATACCTCTTCTTATTTCTTTTGGTGTTTTGTGTTTAATTGAAAATACTTACCAGGCCGTTGCAGGAGGATAAGGCCACCCGGGAGTTTGGTTGGCCGTACACGGTCCCTTGATAATGGCAATCGGTGGATGTTTGTTTGGGCTTTACTCTAATGTGTATGTTCCTCTTGTGCCTTTCTATGATCATTCCGGGCGCTATTAAATGTTTTGCAGGATGCAACACTAACAGATGCTCCTTATTGGAAATTGTTACGTTAAAATGGACTGGCTCGTTATTGTGGAAATTTGTTACGTTGTGGGAAATGTGTTCGCCGTTCCATGCCACTTTTCTTGGTATACTTACTTCTGCTTCATTTATTACGTTCGTGTATAATCCTGCAGGCAAAAAAAAAAAAAACTAAAAGCTTTGAACAACACTTACAATAATAAGCAGATTGGTACATATAAGAAGCATTCACGATGTGAAGTAAATTTGTTTTACATTTAAAGATTGTGATGTTTTTCTAAGACGAGAAAAGTTAAAAAATTTTGTGCCTTGAAATTGTGAAGAAGATAAGTATATTCTTTATCTTAATTTCCTTTAGCATAATTTCCTTTTTAAATTCTATTTTTAACATCTATCAAAATTAATTTTCGTTTAAATAGTTCATAAAATTATTTTTTATTGGTATTTCTGAGAAATGAAAATTACATCCTTATGCTGATTTATGCCGTTTTAAATTCTCATATTAGATCGTAAGACAGTAGTCGAAGGCAGTCCCTGTCACAATTACAAATATTTATATGAAAGTTGGTTGCGTGCTTCCACTAATATAGTTATGAATGGAGTCGATTCATGAATAAGAATCCCATCAGGATGTCCAAGTTTAGTAAAGATAGGTGTACGGCGTACCGTGTGGGCCGTACGTGTAGTAAAAGTAAACTTATCAATTATTTCTCGTAAAAGTCGCCAGATGTAAACAGTTTTATGATCACGAGAGATGGAAAGACAACCTCTTCGCCTACTATCCGATGTAGGTAAACACCAATAAAAGTTAGCTAGTGCTGTAGGTAAATTGCTTTTATTATGTAGGAGGTAAAGATCAGTCTATCTATCGGTTTTAATTAGAAGAGGGGGATGAATTTCCTATTATTAGGGTCCTTCCATTCATTTCGCTCTAATAATTCCTACTTATTTTTATAGCGGCATCAACTGTAATCATCATAAAAATTTAATGATGCAATATAAAACTTGTTCACACCGTTAACATCCTGAGATTAAATATCTGGAACTATTAGAGGATTAAAAAGTAACCTAATTGTTCCCAAAATGTATTTGATAAGTTATCGATAATATATTTTCTACAGGTTGTTATTTTATATCCGATACATCAGATAGGTATTAAGTAAATTGTAAAGATTAAAACAGATTTTCTTTAAAGTTTCATTTCTGTTTTATTTTTTTTCCAGGTGAAGGTTTAAAAAATTAAAGAATGTAAATTTTGGCTGTATAATGAAATTTTCTATGAAATAAGAAGTAAAAAGTGACATATTCTAAATTAAAAAATACAGGAAATTTCCATAGATACGCAAGGGTGAAAAACGAAACGTTTTTTTTTCGATTTAATGGCAAATATTAACAGGTAAAACTTTCTTAGTTTCAAAAAAGTGCAGAAACCAAATAAACCTTATAATACCACGCCCAATTTTTATAGTGATATTATTAAAGTGTAAATGAAAGGTGTAAAGTCCATTTATTATATTGCATCTTTGATTACCATCTTAATAATAAAAGGGAAAGAAATATAGAAGAAACAGGTTTGTAAATAATTCAGAAAGTGTGCATCAGGTAGGTGTCAGAGTAACGTGGGTGGTTCATCTCCGGCGACTCTCTTTATTAACATAAAATTGAAAACTATCCCATAAAATGCACAAACATTCACCATCTTAACACATTAATATAACCAATAGGAAAAAAAAAATAGAAAGAAATCCAATCAACATGCACATGACATTGAGACTTAGGTATATTAATCGATAATATTGTATGCAAATTGCTCTGTTAATTAATTTTATATGTAATCATCGTAAATCAGAATTGACTTATATGTGTGTTAGTGTTAATTTAAGCCATTTCGTAACTGGGTATAATGTGATATTCGAATTGCATGGTAAATTTTTCTTGTTTGTATGTAAAGAACTGGGAGGTATGTGCAAAGTAAATATTGCATACAAACAGCTAAAGGCGATGTAAGCCCTTTTTATGAAAAGTTCAATTAAAATTGTTTAAATAATTTCTTCAGGCGTACAATTTAATTGATTAATTAAGTTAAAAGCTTTGATATGGAATGAAGCATAACATAATTTCATTTTTGTAAGAACATATTTGTACTTCTTAGTAAGTTTTCTCAACTGATTTAATTTGGATTACAAATTGAATGTAATTATAATTTTTCTATCAATTACTTAAAGTTTGTTGCACATTTTCTCAATTATCCAAAGACAAAACGTATCGTATCCATTTGATAGAAGAACGTTCATTTACCCTTTAGCGGTGTTCCGTTTTGTACAAATAATTCATTTAGCAAATTCAAACTAATGAAATTGCAATGTTAAGCATTTAAGACACGTTTCATTCGCCACATAATCCTATTAAAACGGTAAACATTTGGCCAAACAAAACGAAATAATGCAATTAATATAGTGCAGGGGTAATTAACACTATCAGTAAATACAATATCCGCACATACACAGCCCATGAAATGATTTACAGTTTAATGAATATTATATATTATGTAACTAAAACCGCGTAATTTATAAATGTACATGTAGTAAGCCCGCAGTTGAAAAGTGCATAGAAATTATCCATAAATAATAAAACGCTTTACGGGTGAAATAAATTACCTGGTGAATGGAAAAATAATTAAAATTTTTTGGTAGAGGGATGAGTAGTATTAATTACCATTTAATAATGACGAATACCTCGATGATTTATTAAAGGGGCACATGCGCGTGCACGCACCTCTGATTTATGTACTGACAAAACTAATTAGAATCTGTAAAAATTCCTCTCCATTATTCCAAGTGATTGTTTATTTATAACTTTTGTAATTGAATAAGTGAGATAGAAAAGGAGTGTTAATGCAATTTTCGTATCAAAAAACTAAATAAAAAGAGGAATTTAATACCTGAAAGTTTATTTATGAAAAAAAAGGTAGATATCATGTGTCTATTTGTGTTGGAGCATTCTCTAGGGGTAACCCGAGAAATTGATGGAATGTTACATGGAAAATGAACCTGAAGATATTTTAGTTTATTTATATATGGGCTTTTACTCCCGATCGTATCTTATTCAGTTACCTACATTCATAAAATAAAATGGAATTTATAATTTTACTAAAAGGAAAGTCGCGTTTGGATGTAAATTTTAATAAACTTTGGTGACATGTTGGTCAGTAGGTGGTGAGTTATGATGGGCGAACCATCACACAAATGTTTTTATTTTTAGATGAAACGATATTTTTTTTAAATGTTTGTATCTTCATTAAATTTTATTGTGCATCATTTTATGATCTCTACAATTTTTATATGTTCTCTCTAAGTTAGTTCAAATCAATAATTTAAAGACATCTATTTCACAGAAAATAGAAATATAAAATAAATTTCACCGCGTTGAAAATTTTAAACAATTTTGAATTAAATTTTTAAATTGTTTCCTGAAAAATTATGTTGTCACTATCTTAAAAAAATGTTTAATTTTTAGTTCATAATTATTGTGTAATGTTAATAACTGAATTTATTTAATTTATACAATTTAGCAGTTTTATAAAATGTTTATTTAAGCAAATTTAATGTTAAATGTAATTACTTAATTGTTACTAAGTCACATAATTATAATTTAAATGGATCAGCAGGTGTAATAATTTGAAGGGCTACTTTAAATCTGTGTTCTTAAAAATAAAATAAAAAAATGGTGCTGCACCCCCGTAGTGAATGATTGGGCTCTTTTGAGTGGAAAAAAGAAAATGGTTTGTTGAGTATAAGCCATTTGTATAAATATTGCATTACAAAAAGCAAACTGTAACTCAGAACAATAAAAACGAAATAAATTGTTATTCCAGAAAGTCGTTAAAGTTTTTCTCTCCCATTCCATTTTTTTATTTCCCATATGTCCCCACAATTTCCTACGGTACATTACACCAAGACGATTCCCATTCGAATTACCAAAATCCTTCAACTAATAAGCACGCAGACAATTACCTTTGTATGATTTTTATGAAATGCAAATAGCATGCACCATTCACAGCACGTAAGGGCAGTTAAAGTGCTGGGTCGCGGCATAAGATTCCTCTGGAAAGAGAGAGAAGAAAAAACGAAACGAACAAATAAAATGCATTGCTGTGGCGCCATGAGATTCTACAGAATTCAACACAACATTCCGCGCCTGCAAGTTACTTTATACACACCGGAATAAAAATTCCGTACAAAATTTACATAATAGAAGTAGCAAAAAAATAAATTACACCCACATTTTTTTTTTTGCAGAAAAATTACAAAAACCCAATGCATTCAATGTAAAATACAAATTTAATTTTCGATTTATAAATACGAAAGATTTTGTTTCTTCTTTCCGTATTTTACGCTTTTTCTTGTATTTTCTTTTCTTATCCTGACGCGCTCCCTCCGATGTACTTTTGTGTACCCAATAATCGTGACAAGTACCTGTTACAGATTCAACGAGACACTCAGACTCGTTTGTAAGGATTCGTTTCGTTAAATTGTTCTAAACAAAGGATAAAATCGCTGATGCTATCCTAATGTTAAGATTAAATTTTATCTCTTTTGTTACAATGCAAAAAAGGTACAAAACGCAATCCTCGTTACAACATGAGATTTATTTTCCTTGAGATTTTTTTTTTTTACTCTCGCAGGATATGTATGCAATTTTCTTTCCTCGTTATTTACTGAAGGTGTGTGTTTACTTTTCAAGATATGTAACCTTTACCGAAATTAAATTTTTCTTCCTCGTTTTATTTACTAAAGGTGTATGCCTGTTCGTATTTATTTTAACCTCTGAGAATATTTTATATAAATTTCTTTTTTATTAAATCGTCACGTTATTGGTTTCGTTTTAACACATGTTATCTTCAAGTATTAATTAACTTTTTAGATTGTTTATTGTCGGCCATTTAAATGAAACAAGTACACGTAACAGTGTGTGTATAATTCATAAAGAATGTTAATAACATGTTGTCCATTGGATACACCCATTACCAGCCATTATTCATTTCTCCCATAATTAAATACAGGATAGACCAATCAATTTTAATTAAATAATGTATACATCAAATAATAATTTTAATAATGTGACAACTCAAGTGCACCTGCTCGATCTGCTTAATATTCTCTATTAATTGTCCTTTCTAATTGTGTATTGTAAATTAGATCGGTTTTCCTTTGTTTAATCCAATCTGGAAGGAGCAATTTAATTGCACAAATAGAAATGTGCTAGAAAACCTGTTAATATAAATGTTTCTTGTTTAATAAATAAATGGCTGCACACAATTTATTTCATTCTTTTTATTAAAAATGAACTTGATTTTAATTATTTGTATAAGTCCGTCAGGATTTTATACGCATCTTGAGTTTAAACTGTCCATGTTAATAATTTGAAATTCTAATTATTATATAAGGTGATGAAATAAATATAAAATTTTTAAATTTTAATTTCACACAAGTTTAAAATTGTATCTGCTAAAAAAATTTCAATGTTTCAATAGAAGAAAATCGGCAAAGGAATTTTAAAAGTAGAAAATTTAATGATTATTATATTTAAAAAGAATTAAAATTTTTGTTATGTAATATTAATAAATAGAAATAATAACAATTGAAGTAATCAAGTGTGTTATTATTGAAAATCTGCAAGGCTAATTTAGTTAAGCACGAAGGTAATTAAATACATAAGAGGAAATTAGATCGGAACATTGTTGCCCTAATGATCATCCCACCCTTAACCAGCTCCGCAACATCCATCTCCTTATATGCGGCAAATAAACGCCAATTCTCCACAATGCATTTCATGCAACCTCAAATATTTTATGGTGTAATAAACGGGAATGTGCTCTGCTAGAAAATGTAATCCAAGAATACCCCACCTAAAATTCATACCGGTAGCTTGCTAATATTTCCATCACACTTTCACATTTTTCATTCTATTTTTTATATGCATGATTCGATGGAAGACTGTTTTCCTTTATAAATTGTAATAACATCAACACTGTAGAAATATAAGTAATCTATCCTAACCAATTTTCTTGTATAGATAACAAGGTATATATAATTAATTAAACAGTTTCAAAATAATAAATATTTTGAGTTATTTTACTTTTTGACGTATTAGTAATATTTTAGTGTTTATCCATCCATCGATCAATTTTAAAACAATAAAATTAAGAAAGAAATTAATTGTAGAATTCTTAAGGCATTAGATATATTACCCTTGTTAATACCAAAGAAGAATGGGGAAGTGTTAATCCTTCCACTTCGATTAAATCGCGCTTGAAAATAATAAAAAAAGTGTGTTGTTGTGCAATAAATTTGTCTTAGAAGTGTAAACGGGGGGTAATTCGATGAAGGATTTATTGGACGAGGAGTTTTTAATTAAAGCAAAGTGGAGAGGCCTCCAGAGCAAATCATTGGGTGTTCCGTTTAAACTCGCGAAACAACAACAATAAAAATAAACGAAAAAATACAAAAGCGTTTCAACGAATATGCAAAATTTAATATCTTTAATTGCTTCCACAAACAGCCCAAGGCACCACCTAGTATTTATGAACAAATTGGCCGTATATTATATTTAATGAAGCCTGATATTTGCAATTGAGACTCTCTAATAAACGTTCCGTACACAATCAGACACAGCAATAAAGTTTTATTATTTTGCAGGAAATACAAACAGTGGGATTAATTTATTTTTATATATAATTTCCCCCCCCCCCCCCAACTTTCTCTAAAACACTATACTAGTGGTTGAATATTGAAATTGCAATTAGAGGTGGTAGTATTATCAGTTAAACCATTTAAAAGTAGATAAACCTCTCCATATAGATATAACATAATGTGATATTTACTTAGGCAGATTAATATTTACATTAATGTAACAGGGTTTCCACGCTAATTGCTTTCATCTCGTGTTACAATATCGTGCTCGCTCGACCTCTAAACCTTATCAACCTATAAAACTTGATCATAGTTTAAGATTAATACAACCTTTCAATAATAATGTGAATGCTGCTCGGATTTATTAATAATTTTAGTTCCTGTAAGTGTTTAAACAAGGGTATGTACATAAATGAGTTGTTAACTTACAAAAGTGTGATGATTAGGTATCTTGTTAGTGCAATCTCATTTCATTTCATTTCCTTTTTCTGATTGCGATAATTATATAATTTCAATGACGCGCGCGTGTTTGTTTGCAAGGACTACAATTTACAGATTTCCCATAGGGGTCCAATTATTTACTCTTTATGACGAAGCATAAAACTGATCATACACTAACATTGCTTTTTATGATACTTGGAAATTGCACTACCATAAAAATCACATCATAATATAATTTTTTCTTTTAATATTAAAGCCTCTAAGACATGTTGCCAAATTTTAAATAAAATAAACATGCAAATCCTTATAAAAATTTAGTATCATGCAAGCACAATATTTAACGATTTTTTAAGATGTTTTAACAATATAAAAAATTTATATATAAAAAAGTGTTAAATCAAATGTCAAATTAGCATAGCAATACATATTATAATTGTTTCTAAAAGCTCATTAATATCACAATTTAAATTAGTTTCAATTAATTCAAAAGAAAATAATGATTTGAAATGCACATATCAGTGAAATAAATGAGTTAATTAAAACAAGATTATACATTCAATTAAATCGTTGTTCTCAATGTAAAAAAAAGAGGAAACAAGAAAATGGCAACATTTTAATCACCGCCATGCAAATCGACCACCTAAGTGTTCTCTTATTCTTTAATTTAATTCCATCATATCTCTAGTTGTTTATTTGTTCTTTCAGCCTTCGCTTTAATTAATTATTCAGCGCGCGCAACGTTCATTCTAGTCAAGAGATTAATTCCCCTTGTGCAAATTTAATTTAAATCAGAATAGTGACGTTATTTATTTTTTTTTGTTTAAAAATAGATAAAAGGCATGCCCGTCCCTTCAACCAACCCTTTGAATTAATTAAGGCTTAATAATTTTGTAGTGGATTAGATTGTGATTAGGCGTTACCTTGATTCGATTTAATCTTGATCGCACGCCTAAAATGTAAAAAGAAAAAAAAAGTGAGGGAATCGTGTTTCGCCTTATTTGTATCATTGTGTACGAATTTTTATGTAACAATAGCATTTTAATCTGAGTTATCTAAATTGATGAACCATGACGGACCGATTATTGTCGGTCGTATATTACACACATGTAATTTACATCACGATTTAGTTATCTACCATCAGACTTATATAAATCTTAATTACC
>JAODAH020046106.1:0-14278 GCA_027574865.2 Coproporus ventriculus | reverse complement strand
TCACCAAAAGATAAAAATCAACAACTAGTTGTGCAAGAAGCAACCAAATCACCCATGTTCAGACCTTCGTATTGTTCATCTGATTATAGTCCACAATTTACATGTACAAAAATATTGGACCTTGAAAAGATTCGAGAATTAAAATCTAAAAACCAAGTGAAATCATTTAGAAAACCTTCGGTGGAAAAAGAAATTGAAAATGATTTAATAGTTGAAGAAGAAAAGCTTGAACCAAGTTGCAGTACTGATTTAAAGGAAAGGAACAACTATCAAGGTTGGAATTATTCAAATACTATCCTGGCTGATTTTTTAATGACATTTTAGAAAAATTATTTTACCAATTAATATGTTTAGTAGATCTAAAAATTATTAACCAAAAAAATCTATAATCTATCATTATAAAGAATAGAATTAATCGGTTTAGTAATTTGGTGGAGGTTACCTTATTTTTATTTTAAACTATTGCACTACAGAATTCCTTCTTTTTCTTTTACTTAATGCAATGACCCCATATATCTTTAAATAATATAATTTTAGACAATAAGGATGGTAAACAACTGATAAATAATGATATTTCCTGTGATAAGCTTGAACAATCTGAAAAATTTGTAATTCCAACTATAAAAATTAGTCCAGAGAAAGATTTGAAAATAAACAAAAATGCATCCTCAAATAAAACTGAAGAAGAAAAAGCCGATACACCTACAATAAGTTTAAAAGGCCGAAAAAGTTATAAGGAAGGTTTGTAAAGTATTAAACTTCCTACTGTTTCTAATTTTATGATTGGTAATACTTTTTTGTGCTGTGCTGCCATCTATATCCATCTCCTTATTTTTTCGTTTTTGAATAAAATAAAATTAAAATTTTTTCAGAAACTACCAAAATTCGTTCCAGTCCTCGTTTTAGTAGATCTAGAAGTCCATCTACATCAAAAGATTTACTTCATCTAAATTCGCCTCGAAAATCTTTATCACAGATGGTTCTTGAAAATAATGCAAGAACGAAGCTCTTAGCAAATTTACAGACTGAAGATGAAGTTATAATGAAGGAAACCTCAGTGATACAAACAGAAATTAGCAAAACAACAAGCGACAATTTAAATGAAGAAAAAACGGAAACATTTGAATCACATGATCTGTCAATTATATTAGTGGAAGAAACTAAAACGATTGAAAAAGCCACTACAGAAACATCGAGAACCATGAAACGCATTGTACAAACTGAAGAACCTGAAATATTTGAAATTACAGATGAAGAAATGGAAGTGGAAGAAATTTCTATGCCAGAGCATGGTAAGTTAAATATGTTTAATGATTTTGCTTGACTTTAACTCTTATTATAGAAAAGTTCCCACAAGATCAAATTATTATTGATGCTTCGAATGAAACAAAGGAGGTAATTACAGAAGATTTACTTTTTGCCGAAATTGTTACTGGAACCTCGAATGATGTAGAAGATATAACTGAGGAAAATTGCAGTGAAAAAATTAAAGTTACCGAAGAAAATTCATCATCTTTCGAAATACCTCCAGATGTGGACATTTATAATTTCAATCCTGAAGAACTTTGTAGAAATGATGAAGCAATGGCTGATCATACTTTTATGAGTCATGCATATCCAAATGATGTAAAATCAATATTAAATGTTGGAATTGACAGCAGTAATGAAGATTTAAGTTCTTCAAATACAAATGAAATAAGTGAGGTTATAACAGTAAGCAGTGGCTCAAGCGAAGAAGACTTAAATGTATGTAAAATGGGTTCTGACATAAGTTTTATTGATGATTCTATTGGATCAGTAGATAAAAAAATATTAATTGATAAAAGCACACAGGTAAATATTGAGATAGATAGAACCCAAGAAAAGAACATTTCAAAAGAATCTGTACAGTTTGATATGGGACCTCTTGATAAATCTGTGCAAGTTTCATTTGATGATGATATTCAAGGAAAGAAGGAAAAGACTCCTCAAATTGATAAAGAAACGCAAGTCAGCTTCAATTTTGGTAGAAAAATAACTAGAAAATCTTTTAAAGCTGAGGATTTCCTTTTGAACGAATTGGATAAATCCTTACAAATTTCCATGGATATTGAAGAGAGCATTAATGAACTAGATGCGGTTTTGATTTTATCACCTTCTAAATCTGTTATTGAAAGAATTGATGAATCCAAAATAGATGAGCCCTCTACATCATCCAGTAAACAAGATGTAAACATTGCAAAAGATCAACAAAATAATACAACAATGGACATAAATAAAGAAACACCATCACAAGCAACGGACAATGATGCAATAAAGCCAATAGAAGCTCATAAAGATGATGCTGCATCAATTCAAGTATCTGGATCTACTAAAAAAGAAAAAACTTCAAGCAATGATAAAGATATAAATGAAGAAGCAGCCAGTTCAAAACATGAGAAAGAAGAAAATTTAAAACAATCAGAAAATAAAGAAGATAATGCCAATATTACGGAAACAATTGAAGAAAGGAGTGTTAAGAAAACTCCAGGTTGGTTTATGTAAAAGAATACTAAGATTATATAGAAAAGGAAACCTTTTATCCTTATATCTTTATAATTAACAAAATTGTTATGGTCAAATTTACATTTTATAAACTTACAGCTAAACGAAGAAGATCTACATCTGTCACTGATGTTCTAACCCCCACAAGACGAAGCTTACGCAGTTATAATAACACTGAGCTACGAGTCGAGGAAGTACCTTTGTCTCCTAATTCAACAGAACAATTATCATCTCCTAAAAGTTCTGCAAACAGAGGAACAAAACGTAAATCTACATCGGTTTTAGATCCGATTAAAGAAAAACCCAAAACAGATTTAAAACGAAAAGCAAGGGCAAAATCTGAAACCATCCAAACATATTCTTCAAGCAGAAGATTAACACGAAGACAAAAGAATTTGCTAGAGAAGAATGCATCATTAAAATCAATTCCAGATAGTGGAGACGATGAAGATGTGCGAGATGATATAGATTCCATGGATGTATTAGATCGTGTAGATTTATTAAATAAAGATGATTTCAAAGGTAACAATAAAAATTAAAGAAACATTGAAAGAAATCATAATTTATTTTTAGGGGAAGTAGATCCGGATGAAGAAAAAATGCTGCAACAATCACCAGTTTCAAGTATTACAGGAAGCAGTATAGCTGAATCTGTTTCAAAATCTAGAAAAATTATTGATAGTGAAAAATCTTTTGATGATGCACCTTCTACACCAAAATCTTCTGTTAGGTCACGAAGATCTGTAGGAACAGCAGACACCCCAATTAAAAGTAAAAATATTTTTTATTTACTAAATATTTTTCAAATTTTCTTCAATTAAGATATATATATATATATATATTAAAAAACTAATTCCTTTTTTTTAAGCATATCTGAGGAGAGGAAGAAGTGCGTCTATTGATCTAAAAGAGTCTACAAGTGAAGAACAGAAACAACCAAGAAGCAAATCTGTTGAGGTGGAATCTCCTTCCGAGCAGAAAAAGCCAGCTCCTAGAAGAACAAGGAAGACATCTCAAGTAATCAATTGCTTAATATTTTGTGTTGCAAAAGTTTTCTTCGGTCATAAGCTCGTACTTTAGAAATATTTTATTTTACTTTTTGTTCCTAACTTTTCTAAATTTTAGTTTGAATTGATTCAAATTTTCAGCATAAAAAATTTGAAACAAATAGAACCGAAGCAGTTTCAGTTTCTTAGGTTTTTTTTTTGTCTTCTAGGATTCCAATGTAAGTAATACCTCGACCACCAATCAAAGATCTCTAAGGACGAGAACTAAATCAGAGAATTCAGGTAAAATAATTTATTTAATAAATAATACATTACAAAAGTTTTCAATGTTTACGCCATGTAAATTGACAAGATGCTAACAGCTTCTTCATTAAATGTGAAGAATCCATTTGTCTGTCCAATTATTCTAAAAAAATAACAAAATCCCATTAATAAATTTGCATTTTTGAATAAAACTAACCTTAATATTTTTGTGGAACATGCTGTAAGAACACAATTCTTAAATGTTAATTTTAAAAAAATCTCACTCTCACAACAAGACATATGTAAGTAAATGTGTTATTTTTTTTTTAGGTACGGAATCAAATTCTGAAACTGGAGCAGTTCGCACAAGAAATCGTAGATACGGCCAGAATCAAACTGAATTATCAAAAATTATTGAAGAATCTAGTACCCATTCTGAAATTGAAGAACCTAAAAAGGCCAAACGGAAAACAAAAAAGTGATTGTTTAAAAAAAGTGCTTTTTAATGTTATTTTGTATACTACTTTTATTTTGTTAAGAATAAATTAATGTGGTACATAATAATCCCTTTTTTTTTGTTTTGAAAAATGTTTTATTGAAATTGTGAATAATCAAATTAAAAATGAAAATATTTTCTATATATTGCTAATTTAATATAATAATTATTTAAAATGTTTTTCGCCTTCTATCAACATGATAAAAAATATTGGGTCGAGTAGTACAGCCTTGTTGAAGGACATCTTAACCGTCACGATTTTGTAACCGGTGTAATAACCTTTCGTTAAATTTAGCCAAATAATAATTAACATTTTTTATATATAAATTAATTAATATAAATATTATTAGCAGTAAATTAGGATAGCTAAATTCAAATATAAAGGCATTTTATTTCCGCTTACTGTTTTCTTTCAGGATCTTTGCTTTCAGATGTGCTTTATATTGCAAAATGTCTCCTTGCCATTTGGTACATGTACCTTTCTCGCAAACCCAAATTTCTTTAGCCACCTAAAAAACAGGTTTTCAATCATTTTCTTATAAATTTTTGTGGTTTCAATAAAATTACCTGACTAATGAGTCTAAAATCGTGACTAACAAGCACCATGCCTCCTTCAAAATCATTTATAGCCTCAGCTAAGGCATCAATAGTTTCCATATCCAAGTGATTTGTAGGTTCATCAAATAAGAGTAGATGCGGACATTGCCAAGCTAACCAAGCAAAAACGACTCTGCATCGCTGACCATCTGAAAGTTGTCTTATAGGACAAACTTGTTGCCGTCCAGTCAAACCATATCTCCCTATAATTTTCCGCATTTCTTCACGTTCTTTTACTTGTGGAAACGCTCTCAGCATGTAATCCAGCGGTGATACGTCCAAGTCGAGCAATTCATGTAAATGCTGATGATAGCGTGCAATCCTTAAGTGGGAGTTTTTACGAATCATTCCTTCAGTAGGTACCAACTAAAAAAAGTAATACAAAACATCCAGAAATAAATTTGTTCTACTTTGCAATCATAAAATGCTCATTACGGAATTCAAATGGGTTTCATAACGGCCTCATTATGGCACCAGACAGAAAAATACTATTATACTCACATCTCCATATAATAATTTAAGTAGTGTAGATTTCCCAGCACCATTAGGTCCGACAAGAGCTAACCTAGTATCTAAATCAATACCGAATTCCAAATTCTTATAAATCCAAGGACCATTATCGCTATACCGAAAACTAACATTCTGCACCATGATAACAGGTGGCGGTACTTTTCCACAACTAGGGAAATAAAAGTTAAGTATCTTATCGCTGACCACTTTTTCCGTTAACCCTTGAGCTACCATTTTCGCCAAAGTTTTTTCTTTACTTTGAGCTTGTCTGGCAAGTTTAGCGGAACCATGACCAAATCTCGCGATATAATTTTTCATGTGATTAATTTGATCCTGCTCCCAATTATACTGCTTCATCTGGTTTTCAAGCAGTTCCATTCTAGTACGAACAAACGCATCATAATTTCCAGTGTAATATTTCAATCTCTTCTTATTAACATGAATGATATTTGTGCACACACCATTTAAGAAATCCTAAAAAAAAAACTGTTTATATTAAATCTAAAATGGATAAAAATCAGTTGAGCATGTCAAATGATACAATGACGGGCAACAACCGTTTTTCTGATGTAATGTAATTAAACAAAATTTTTTTAATTAAATATTACTGTTTCTATACCTGTGAATGAGATATTATAACCAAAATCCGTTTATAATTCTTCAACTCTTCTTCCAACCACACACAAGCATCTAAATCCAAGTGATTAGTCGGTTCATCAAGCAATAAAAGATGGGGCTTTACATATAAAGCTCTAGCTAGGGCAATTCGCATTCTCCAACCACCACTGAAATCTTTAGTAGCTTGCGCCTGCATCTCCTTAGTGAAACCAAGACCATGCAAGATATTAGCTGCTCTTGATTCTGCTGTATCTGCCGATATATCATCCAACCTCTCATAAATATCCATTAATTGCTCTTGTGCTTCATCATCTTCGCAAGCTACCAATTCTTCAGCTAATTTCTCGAGTCGGATACGTTCTTCATCTACTTCCATTACACATTGCAAAGCAGATTTATCAGATGCGGGCATCTCACGAGTCAGATGAAAAATATCTATATGATCTGGGATTGGTACTTCCCTATTTCCTAACACTGCCAGAATTGTGGACTTACCTGCAATAACAAATAAAATTTTATTGATTGCAAGTAAAATATTTAGAAAAAAAAATTCCATTATCATTAGTGGCCCACATGCATTAATACTGATTCCGTCATCAACAGGTGAAACGCTATTTTCAAACATGCAGGAATTAAATATAATTATATACATACCACTTCCATTTAAACCTAGGAGACCATATCTTCTCCCACAATTCAATTCCAACAGAGCATCTTGAAGCATTTCACAGCCATGAAAAGTAATCGAAAAATTAGCTATTTTAATATCCCTAGATTTGGGATGCACAGCTAAAGAACCAGTACAAGCACGAGCTTCTGCATTTAAGCGAGCATCAGCTTCCAATTTCGCACACAAAGCTTCTTCTGCACTCAAAGGTTCGCTACCATTTGATGTTCCATTAACTTTATTTTCTTCATCTCCTTTATTTGGTGCGGTTTTCTTGCCTTGCCTGGCTTTCGCAGCATCCTTCTTACGTTGTTGGTCGCGTTTCTTTGCATCAGATGGCATTCTAAAAGTAAAATTAGGTTATAAGTGTTTTCATTCTTAAAAACACAATGTAAAACGTCAGGAGAATTTGATATGCAAAATCTTTTTTCCAATTTTTTTTTAATAGAGTCGGCAATGTAATTAATCGGTGGTTTTCGTTGCAAGGTCAATTTTTTATGGCCACATTTAACACTAATTTCAAACTGTTCGCTCTCATTTAATCCATTGTCAAACCAAAAAACAAATGACTTACGTGCGATTTTTAGTGGAATTACACTGGTTCAGATCAAATTTTGGGTGGAATTTGCAAACACTTACAACACGTGCTGCACCAGGCAAGATTTTCCACCAGAAAGATTTTGATTGAACGGTAAAGAACACGGCAAGCAAAAAATTAGTCTGCTCCAAGCGCCATCTTTCGCCGAACCAATTTCTTCTAAGAAAATCGGTTATGCAATCGTATTGTTATAAAATTTCATTTATTATTTTCACCTTTTTAATCCCTGCTTCGCAAACCCGTTCAAAATAGCTTAAAAATTACATTAAAAGAAAAATAGGATGAAAATAAATTGGCGGTTTATTTTATGTTGGTATTCAGGAAGCACTTTCGCCAACCTCGTAAATTATTGAAGTTGTCGATCTGCATCGAACTGTCATTTTGAAACTGCCATAAAGCGGCCCCCGTACATTATTAAATGTAATTAATGTAATCATGGCTGATGATGCTGATAATGATGATCAGTGGTTGTATGGAGATGCACCTGATGTACCCACCATTGATGATAAACAAAATTCTGAGGTACAAGTAGAATCGCCACAAGAAGAATCTTCCGCTCCTCCAACAGAAGAGGTAAACATAACCTTTAATAAAGCATGAAAATATATTTCGAATATTCACATTGTAAATTTTATAGAAAGATGAAGAACTTGTTCCACTATCAGAACCCGAACAGAAAAATGAGATTGAACCTGAACAAGAGCAACCAGAAGCGAAAGATCCACCTCCACCTGGTGCTGAGGAAGAGGATCAAGAATCGGAAAAACAAAATGGTGATGGATCGGATAAAGATGAAACGGATGATGATAGTGATGATGATGTCAATGTAGTTATTGGAGATATTAAAACGAGTCCAGCATATGCACCACTTAACATCAAAAGATCAGGGTTACTTACGAGTAATGTTACTGATAAAAGCAAACAGCCCCAACAGCAACCTGGGAAATTCTCAGTCGAAGAATTTGATACAATGGGCATGATTAATGGTGTTCCAGCTGCTGAATATAATTTGGATTCATTAGAAGATAAACCTTGGAGGAAACCAGGTGCTGATATCACTGACTATTTTAATTACGGATTTAACGAAGATACTTGGAAAGCTTATTGCGAAAGACAGAAGCGGTATGTTTTTAACATAATTTTTAATTTCAGTCACTTTACATTTTCAACTTCCAGTTTGTTTATCACTGCATTATTTTTTGGTAATGTTGAATACTTTAAAGAAATATTTTTAACTTACTTGATAGAAGTTGTATTTGGTTTAAGAAAATTTGTTGTAATGTTTCAATTCCTTTTGAAATATTGTGCTATTCAGTTTTTTACTTCTTTACTTACTTTCTAATGGAAATTTCACCTGGAAGTGCATTGAACTACTGCGCTTTCATTTTATTTTTATTTTCACGGAGAATTTAAGATTAATAATAAAAAGGAAACATTATTCTAAAAGAAAAACATAAATATTTAAATAAAAGTTGAAACTTTCTTCAATAATTTAATAATTATTTTTTTTAATTGTTTCAGATTGAGGGTAAATGAATCTGGAGTAGGTTTGGTACCGCTTAATTCAATTGGATTGCCCCGTGTACCAGTTCCAATTATGAATGATAATAGTAAATATTCTGGGGCTGCATTAGGATTGCGTAAAGCTGGTCCTCCACCTGGAAGACGAATGACTGGTTCAATTGATGTAATTGGTGGTGCACCACCTCCGGGAGCAAGATTAGATACTCCTAAAGAAAATGTTATTCAGGTAAAAGTTATTAAACAATATAAGAAAATGATTTTGTAATTACTTATTGTATTTGAATTTGTTAATTTATATAATTTTTGGGCTCCCGAGCAGCCTCACTTACAATTCATCTTGCACTTGCAAAATTTTAAGTTTCAGGCCTAATGATTAAAGTATTGTGTTAAATAAATTATTTCATGTTTGAAGGTTATGACTGCAGATAGAAGAGAATATAGCCGAAAACCACCAGGTTTTCCTGACATGAGTATGCCCCCTCCATCTGCCTTTGAAGAATTCCAACCAGAATTTGGTTTTAATCCCGAACCAGAACCTTTTTATGGGGGATATGAACCTACACAAGATATTCAGTGGGGTAAGAAATAATATATAATTTATCTAACTATTTTTAATATTTTCATCCCTAGGTCCAAATGGCAATCCAAACTGGGTATCTAGTGATGTAAAACCATTAGCCACAGGTCCTCCAATGGTACCAGCTCCTGTTCCACCAGTAAATTTAGCACCTCCAATGGTACCTCCAGTTATAACAAATAAGGATGGAAGTCCAACGGCAAGAAGACCATCACGTGAACGAGAACGTGAAAGAGATCGTGAACGTGAAGCAAGCCGAAGTCGTTCTGAAAAACCTAGAGATAGGGATAGAGAACGTTCTCATAGACGAGAAAGATCTAGAAGTCGTTCACGTAGACATAAATCAAGGTCAAGAAGTCCAAGTCATAGACATCGCAAGAAAAAGTCTAGGAGACATGACGATAGTGATTAGCTGTAAGAAAATCTTTTTTTTTTTATTAAATTAAGTAATGTGGAATGAAATAATAAATATAAAGAATCCCAACGATTTTTACATCCAAATCCTATGTCATTTACTACGAAGTTGTTTTCCAAACTTTTTTTACTACTAAAATGATATCCAAAGTGTTTAATCTCTTAATTGCTAAAGGAACGTTACTATTGACAAATTTTTCTAAAAAAATTATTTGTCATAATTATACATTTAATAAAATTAGTATAAAAATTAAAAACAATATACATATACACTTAAATGCAAAAATTATATTTTCTTCTTCTTATTCCTATTCCTATTTTTAACATTAGAAACTTCATAGAAGTTACTTCCAATTTTCTTCCTTTTTTGGGATCTTTCGATAGCTCTTCTTTGCTTACTGGTCAATTTCTTTTTCGGAACTAAAGATTCCACCTTAAAATTTCCACTTGTTGCTTCTGCATAATCAGATTCTTCATCAGATGGATCCAAATCTGAATAAAAATTACTTATATCAGAAGAATCATCACCTGAATCATTGTCTAGTTCAGTTTTATCATCGGCACTCTTATCTGTTTGTGATTCACTTAAATCTGATTGACTACTTATAACTGATGTATCTAACAATTTGTCATTTGTATTATCGTCGGCTTGTGATTCAGTATCATATTCCTTTACAGCTTTTTCAATGTTTTTAATAGGTTCCAATTTTCTGCAATCTTCTCCCTCATAATCCAAAACGACCCGAATTTTATTTAAATCTTGAACTAATGCTAATTCATTTTCTTCTTGTTCTAATGGTTTTTCATAACCAGGAGGAGTAACATAAAAAGGTAATTTACCACGTTGCCAATCATTTAAAACCATTTTTGCTACTATTGATATATCAGGTTCTCCTTTCTTTAAGAGTTTACCCGATTTGTACGCTAATTTTTCCAAGAAATCATTTGGAGAACTCCATTTTTCTATTTTGTAAGTCTTTTTTATGTATTCTGGTTTTACTCGTTCCAAAACAGGTCCTATATAATCTTCTGGGTCATTAACAAGTTCTACCCTAACCACACCTTTCAAAACCTTCTCTGTATCAGTTTCCGCTGATGGGTAGACTACCCCTGGACAATCGATAAGGTAAATTCTCCGCATTAACGTTATATATTGCCAGACTTTGGTTTCTCCTGCTATTGGAGCTACCTTGCACACTTTTTTGCTCCTTAAAGTGTTAATCACTGAGGATTTTCCCACATTTGGATAACCAATAAATCCAACAGAAATTTGTTTTTTATCAATATGTAGTTTACCTAAAAATTAAAAAATTATTAAGAAATTTATAAAATCAAGGAATTCATGATCATTCAATGTTTCAAATTAAATAATAAAGAACTCAAAATCTTTGTAGTTTTTAAAATAAAAATTATGAACCAAACGTTGTGGATTGACTTCCTTTGCCCACACTACATACATCGATCAGTGTGATGATTACTTGTTAATTCGTTTTGATTGTAAGTGTCAAGTTGGGTAATATACAAAGACAATTTAGAATTGCAACTTACATTGACCTGACCAACATTCTTAGAGGACATTTTGGTATAAGATTTGCAAAAGTACAAGCTGTCAAATAAAGCAATTAAGAGCTAAATTAAGTTATATATATAATTACCTAACTGTCGTAAAAGATTTATTAAAGAACCCTTTCCGAATGGATGCGTTAAACTGGCATGGAAAGCAATAGTTGGATATTCCTTATTCAGAATACTTAACCATCTCTGTGTCACCCATGTTGGTATTAAGTCGACCTTGTTCAAAATAAAAATTAAATGTTTGTGGGGCTT
The DNA here is from genome assembly GCA_027574865.2 of Coproporus ventriculus. NCBI lineage: Eukaryota > Metazoa > Arthropoda > Insecta > Coleoptera > Staphylinidae > Coproporus > Coproporus ventriculus. The sequence continues at coordinate 2,677 of JAODAH020046106.1, read as the reverse complement.
TTCAGTACGTAAATATTTTTCCAAATAAGGGGAACGTGTTCCTAAAGGATCACGTGCGTCCAAAACTTGTAGCAAAACATCAGAACTATCAACTACTTTATATAATTCATTCCAAATTCGTTTAGATTGTCCTGCACCCATTACCCAATCTCTTGGCAAATCCTTTATACCTTCATTATCCCTAACTATATTTTGATCTTTATCCGAAGAATAATCATCTGATTTTTGATTAGCTAATTTGGTAAGTTCATCAAGCGCAGTCACTTGTATATTAGGTTTCTTTCTTGTTTTTTTTGGACCAAAAACGCTGTCAAAACTTTCAGTATCTAATAAGTGAACTCTAGCGTTCTTAGCTTTTTCGTTTAATAATGTAACAGGTAAAGTAGAAGGCTTCATAACAACTTGAAATGGATTTTTCAAAGCAGCTCCTAATTCCGTTTGAAATTTTTGTAACGAATTTTGTGAGATAACTCGTGAATTTCCAAACCATTTTTGATTAGGTTCTACTCTTGCTTGTGTTCCAGATTTTAACCAACCTTGAAATGGAGCTGGAGTTAATATTTTTCCAGTTCTATCACGTTTAGCTTTAAAGTTTCGGTACATCTGAAGACGTTTGATGGTTCCTTTTGTTCGGGGTTTAGCCACACCTTTCAAACCTTCTGTTGAACGCTCAGGATTCATAGAATGTCCTGAACGATTGAAGCCTTGTTTACGGGGGGCACCCGGAGTTGAACGTACCTTTCCCATCTAAAAAGAAAAAAGTATCACTGGAAAATTTGCATGAAACTTTAAAGTTTTAAATTGAGTACATTAAACTAAATCAGAAACGCTGATATGCAAAAAAATCTGTAACTTATCCAAATTTAAAGTTGGTTTAAGGTTATGTCATGCAAAATAATTTTTATGCTTAATGTCATGAAATTTTTCTATTGAATACTAATACATATTGAAGAATCTTACATTATTAAATAGTTTCGATAGCCCAAATTATTTATTTTAATAAAATTAAAACACGTGGAAATTCTTAAGTAGCTGTCAAATTACAAAATTTCAGTATTGCCAAATTCAGTGCGGGTGCATTTAATTGAATTTAATAAAAATGATTTGGAATTTAATCAAAATAGAATTAGTTTTAATATGTCCAAAAGACGAAATTATTTTTAGATATTATAAAAGATTAATTAAAGGGATAATAATAAATAGGAAATAAAAATTAAATGATTAAATTTTTCTTTCTATAAAATTGGCACTGTTGATTGCGATTGATTGTCCCAGGGATGCCAACTTTAAAAAAATGGATGGAACTAGCAAATTAAAATTTAGTTTGAATTTTTGTAGGTTTTTAAGATACAGAAGGCTCTTGATGAAACAAAAGACTTTTAATTTGTTCAGTTTTGAAAGTTCTCTTGACGTTTGGAACTTTGTATGAAATAAATCGAAGTTTTACTTAATTTCAAAGTGGGTTATAACAAAGATTTAGTGGATTTTGCTGTAGAGCAGCGCCGTTGGCCACCTGACAGTCTTTCATTTGGAGGGACCATGGCTGCCGATCAGGAGCAATTTCACTTACTTTTATCGTCACTTTTATCAACAGATAATACCGTTAGATCACAAGCTGAGGTAAGTGAATTCATTTATTGTTTCCCTAAAAACTTATTTTGATTAGAATTCATTACTTCCATCATTGTAAAAACATGTTGTGTGATGTGACGTTTTTCCGCTATGAAAAAACGTGAACATTGAAGCATGCCAGTTAATTATTGCTATGATTCATTCTAGAGCTATTCGATTCATGTAAAAAAGTGCTTTTTTGTTCGGATTAACTGTGCATCATCAATCTTTAGATTATCGCTTCTTTCAATCTGTAGGGGTTAGAACGGTCGACTACTCTATCAGAAAACAAAGGGGAAATATTATGGCGCCCTCATTTCCCGCCACTTTTTAACCCCTTTTCATTTCCCCACGGAATCTCGTTTCTTATTAGTCATACTAGGAAAAAAGGATGATTTCTATACATTTCTCATCCTATAAAAAATGTATTCAAGTGTATTTATATTTGCATCCGAACCATTTCATATTTCTCTTATAATTTGTTTAAAATTTTTTATTGAAATTGCTGCGAGTTTTCCGTTAATATTGCATTTAAGAAAGAATATATTTTACAAATTTTAACAAATTTTCCAGTGTAAATATTATTTCTTGATTTGGTTAACTTATATTGAGTTATGATTAAAAAATTAAACTATTTCTACCACAAACATATTCGTCCTTAATTTGATTGTTTGCTAAATTTTAGTTTCAAAATTAATGATTTATTTTAAAAAAATAACTGACAGTGACATTGATTTGTTATGGTTTGTGATAACCTCAAAACATCTAAAAAAAAAAGAAAAACGGTATACATACTTCAACAACTGCAAACTCGTTTGTTTTTACGAATTTGAAAAGTTCGTATAAGAAATCTAAATGTCTGCGTGTGTGTGGATTCTGCTATCTTTGTGTATTAAATTCTGAATGTAGATTCGGAAAGTACATTGAAAAATAATGGGGGAGATTCCCCTTTGTTGCGTAGCTGTTAAGAAATTCCTGGAAAATGGAGGCCAAAGCGTGACTTTTAAATTTTGCGCTTTTATTTTCTGTTTTGTCAAATTAATAATAAACTTGAAATATTTGAATT
>JAODAH020046059.1:0-24412 GCA_027574865.2 Coproporus ventriculus | reverse complement strand
TATAAACGCAAAAACACAAACTATTTGTCATTTTCATTTTAATTATTTATATCATCAAAAGAAAAATGTGATTATGTGGGCAATGGTTTCGAATACTTTGACTAGGTTTCAGAATAGCATATTCAAAATTAATTTGAAAGATCATTAAAAGAATAACATAGTGTTTCTTAATATTAAAGATTTATTCGTTTCATACATACCAATACAAGTGGGGTATTGAGTACTATCGTTATCTACATATGTAAATTGTTCCTAGAGAACATGTTACGGCGGCACGGGTACAACCTGTGAAATTAGGTGGGTGTTCGTAGGTATGCGTGTATGTGTGTGTTTGTCTGTGTTTTCTATTTTTCTTTCAGAAAATCTGATGCACAGTCCGCAATGAGAAATATATAATAACTTCAAATTTTCATAATCTTAATATTTCCTAAAATGGAAGTGATGTTTCAACTTTGAACCTAATCGGAAAATATGCCTTCAGTATCGATTGCACTTTTGAGGAGAAATGACCCAATATTTTGGAAAAATTGTATTTCTTACCTTGAGACATAGGCGTAGTCGAGGTGGTATCTGTAAATTAAGAGGAAACTGTTAGTTATTTTAAAATTCAGTTTATTACTTTTATTTTTAACTTTCAAGCATTACTAATCTTCTATATATAAAAATAATAATAAGGTTTCATCTTTATATTGCTCCAATTCGAAAAATTCCCGGGTTACATAATATGTGAACCGTGTATATTATACGTTTTTCGACTCCGGGATGCTATAACCGTCTTCAACATTTTTGCGTCTATCTATTGATGACTCTGCATATTTCCGAATTTGTACATGGGAAATTGACCGAACCAAATTTTCTGCAATAAGTTACCTACTATGTGTCCAGTCTGTTAGTTTAGAAATGAACCCAAAATTTTGCCTAGGTATTTCTTTATTTTCAAAGAAATAATTCAGGATTCCGATTGCATATTCGGAAAGCAAACGTAGGAAAATAATAAATGTTCTTCTATGTGAGCCCGAGAGAAATATTGTTCCGTAAATACTCGTCTAAATACTATGTGTGAATGGCAAAGCCGGACTTCATGTCATGTTTTATCATACGATAAAAATCTCTTCGATATCGTTATGTGTGCGGACTATATTAGTTTTTTTTTTTTTTTTAGATGATTTCGATAAAATAGAAAGCATTTCTTAGTAGTAGATATTTAATCTTTTTATACTTACAAATACAAGTGGGGCAATGACATTCAGTATCATCGTATGCGTAAGTTGATCCTATAGGACATGTTATGGTGGGACAAATACAATCTAAAAAATAAAATTAAATCTGAAAGGGTTCATCTTTACCTCCAAAAAATTTTAATTTTGCAAGTATCAAACATTTTGCACATACACGCTCACGAAAATAAGTGTTTCTTAATATTAAAGATTTAATCGTTTCATACTTACCAATACAAGTGGGGCAATGACATTCAGTATTATCATCGTCTACATACTTTGTTCCTGGAGAACATGTTATAGCGGCACAGGCACAGGCTGTTAAAAAAATTAAATTTATTCAGCTGATCTTTATCTCCAAGAAATTTTAAATTTGTAAGTTACAAAAATTTCATTTACTAAATTCATTAATTGTGGTTTCCGAAAAAAAAGACATAGACTAGTTTAACATTATATGTATTTCATAAATTTTTTCAAACAATTCTCATTCTTTCTTATATCTTTTAAAAAATTAAATTTTTTTATAACAATGAAAATATTTTTTTAATAAATAGCAAATTTTATAAACTTTTATACAAAATAACAACTGCTAGCCGATTTTATCACTGGATGTTTTACTTATTGAATTGTAGCAATTCCTACTTTGTGATAGGCATTCAAATTGGAATTAATAAAAATACTACTTTGATCATTTGATAGTGACCAAAAATAAGGGGACCAGGCGTACTGCTTTCAGAGGGCGTGTACTGCAAAAGTTTAGCGTACTGCTTTTGTACTGCATAGGGCTGAAAAGTACTTTATGTACTGGTTTTGGGATGAAAAACCCGCGCCAGAAAATGGAAAAGGGTAAAATTGTTTGGATGCTTTAAAATATCAGGATTGTAAACTTCTTATTCATTAATTAGTACCCCGCGTAACCAGCGGACCCGTGTTAGTTCAATCTTTATCGTTTTGGGGGTGGCCTGTGTACATGGCAGCCCGCTTTCCAGTAAATATATACCTACCTAGTGAATTTCATGGATTCCTTCAAACGGTATTTGCATTTCACACAAGGGTTGTTATATGAACTAGAGATCAAGCTTAGAAGTCAGATATAATCCGTGAGTAAATGAAATTTCAAGCTAAAAATGCATGCTACTTTCTAATCTACGTACAGTTACGAAATGACTTATTCCAGTATTGATTTCGAATAAATTTATATCTCTTACCTGAATGTGTTGTGGTATCTGTAAATTAAAAAAATTACTGTTAATTATTATAGAATTCAATTTGTTACTTTAATTTCTAATTTTAAATCATTATTAAATATAATTATATACAAATACTACATATATTTCTAAATTTTTAATAAAACATGTTTTCAACTGATGGTATTTAAAATTACTATGAAGAATGTATGTTAGTTTATGTACAATCACCGATTTCTATAAACAATTGCTCTGTTGAAGAAAATTGTATCACTATTAATGATAATCTCTTAGAAGGAAAGTAGTCACTTTGCACCTTAGAAATTGTCATTACGTTAGAAGTGACATAATTTCTAATCTACGAAAAGGAATGAATGGCTACATTACAGAAGGTAACCCCTATTTGCCATGCTCAAAATAACTTTCAGGTCGCCTTCTAAATGTAAAGTTACCAAAGAAAAAAATGAGATTTCTATAGAATAACTTTCAATTAGGTCCTATTTTATACTGCTTTGATATGCGTACTGTTCCCATTTAATTAATATGAAGAATTTCGTGTTTTTCGTAATAGAACTGATGGCTGATTTATGGATGTAACAAACGTGTTTTGGGCGATTTTTTTAGTTTCTTCGATTTTAAGGGCATTAAAACCCCGATAAGCAGAAAAATACATAATTTCTAATTTCTCGTGAAGCTGATGTAAAAACACGTCGATTTGGCTAAAAAGAACTTTTTCACTGTGAGGCTCGACCTGTACAGCTAATTAACGAAAATACTGTTTTACTTGTTTAACGGCTAAAATACGGCTCGCAGCAAAATTAACCGCCATTTTTTGATTTTACGATTATGTACCTTTTTCCCGTTAAAATGGCGATTTTTACAGCCAAAATGCTTTTTTGTTTTTGATCGAAAAAGGACTAAAAATCTTAAACAAGTCATAAAAAAATTAGTACTATATAGAAACGGGAGAAATAGACTGAGGCGAGTTTCCAGACTCCCCCTCCCCCTCCAATTTCTCTACATAAATAGAATTACCCATATAATTTTTTTGTTTTAAATTAATAATTAATATTAAACGATTTAAGAAGGAATATAATACATATACACGGCACTAAAATGATTTTTTATTACTCGCTTGGTTATTCTCCTTGTCTTGTATAAACTTTGATTTTAGTTTCAAAATCGAATATTACGAAAAACCAGAAATTTTCCTTATTAATTAACTGGGAAAAGTACGCATTTAGTGGCAGCATCAAATCGAACCTAATTGAAAATCTCCTTTTTTGGGTTTAGTTTTAGGCGTGAAAGTTATTTTGAGTTTGGGAAATATCGGACACCGTAATAATTACAGTATTGATTTAAGAGAAATTATATTTCTTACCTGTAGTCATAAATGTAGACGTATAGGGAACTGTAAATTAAGGAAAAATCTGTCAATTATTTTAGAATTCAACTTATTAGGTATATTTTTAATTTTCAGTAATTACAGAGGCCAACAAAATTTGACTGATTTTGGAAAGCAGAAACTACAGTACCCTTTTACGAAGGGTTTCGGTGCGCTAATTCTAAATCTAGCCTCTGAATTGGTCCATCACGTCAGGTTTTTGAGATAACGTAGCCTAAGTACAAAAATTACATCTACCTCTTTGAGCGTAGTTTTCTAAATACAGTTAAATTATTGTATAAATATTTTCAGGGTCACAGATCCATTGAGGCTAGGATATCTCAAAATCTAACGTGATGGAGCAATTCTGAGGCCAGATTTCTGATTCAGCGCTCCGGAAACCTTCGGTAAAGTTTACTAGACTTTTAGTTACCTAATCCTTCTTGGCCCGTGTTATTAATTTAAAGGTATAAAGTTTTTTTGTCTGCCTATCTATCTCTCTGCACATTTTTTCGACTTTATGCATGGAAAATTGGCCGAACGGAATCTATTTTTTTTTTGTGCAAGAAACCGAAATGTTGTGGTGGCCTTTTAAATTTCGTGGATTATATTTTCTCATATGCCAAAAATCATCCGTACGAATTTTCAATGAGGCTCAAATTTGATTTAAGAAAATCTGTACTTTTCATCGCGTATTATTAGACCTATGGATTTTATTTGGGTCTGGCGTAAATATCAGACGAGCTGTTGAAATCTTTCATTCAAATTTTCTAAATAAAAATATATTTTTTTGAATTAATTTATTTTTAAATAACTAAATCTCTTGAACTTTTGTATTTTTAATTATTTTAATAATTTTGTTTTAATTTTTTGCACAATTTTTTAAAATTTAATTTTTATAAATTCTATAAATTTTTTCAACATTAAATTACACTTTATAGATTCATTGTATAACATTGTTTCATTTCTTACTTGGAGTTGTTGTTGGTGTCTGTGTTGTCGCTTTAGAGAAATAAGTATTTCCAAGAACAATCAGAAGTTCCAGAATTAAATACCTGAACTGTTTCTTTTCCGGGCTCATTTTTACTGACATTGGATACTTTTGTAGCACTATTATGTGTACAATATCTGCTTCGATTTTTATAGTGGTTTGATGATAAGGATTTCTAATTATTTTTAAATATTTTAAATTACAAAGACCTCATTAAACTTCTAATGAGTAAAATAACTTGAAATACGAAAATTGCTTAATGATTAAAAAATTCTTTTAGAATTACTAAAAAATTAATTTCTTGAATTGAACGCATACAATATTGATATCTTGGATTCGAACTGTTTTACATTGACCACTATCTTCTTATTTCAGATTAAATTAGCAGTTCCTGCTATTCAGAGCAACATTCATATGTGATTGTATTTTTTATTTTTAGTTTGCTTATAATATATATTAGCTTATAATATATATATTCTCCAACTTTAATAGAAATACACATTTTAAAAATTTTTAATTAAAAAACACCATATTTGGAGTACTTCTCTACGCAAGGCTTATTTTTTTAAAGCACTACAAATGAATAAATTAATTTGCTGAGAGACACTGAAACTTTCAGCAAAACTCAGGGATTTTTTAAAAACTTCACAACACACAAGTCTAAATTTTTCCATTCTTTTAGTAAATAAAATCAATGGTATAATATTTTTAGAAATGATCCCAAAATGTTGCGCATGTGGCAAGACATTAAACATAAAAAGGGCAACAAGAATATATTTCTTTATTTTCAAGGAATTTTAGGGTTACGCATTGCATTCGGAAAGAACAATAATAGGGGTTCTTCCACACGCAACTTACAATGTTGTTCCGTGAACAATTTTCTAAAAACTGTACGAGTGTAGTGGCGATATACTACAGTCCGTTTTATTATAAGAAAAATCAATTTCAAAATCTTCCGCAGCCTACGAGATGGAAATAAAGGAGAATTGAGTTTTTTCCCAAAAAAAAAAAAAAAAAAACTTGGAGAGAAAGAAATATCTTCTTGATAACCTCTCTATGTTTAAAAGCTAGGTAACATGTTTATCTTCATTAATAGCCTAGCACACAATACAAAAAAACTGGATTCTATTTAGCCAGTCTAACGTGTATAAAGTTGGAAAAGTGTTCAAAGAGGCAGAAAGAGATACATGTATACAAACAGAACGAAAAAAGTTGAGGGCGATATCAGCATTACCGAGTCGCGAAACGCATATGTATCCACGAATCGGAAAAATGTGCAGACAAAACCTTATTTTTATTCACATAAATAGCCTATGAATATCAAAGTATTAAAATTCAATTACACTTTATGAATAGGTTAATTTATTGTAATATTGATTCATTTTTTAATTGGAACGCAGACTAAAGGAATTCCATAAGGTTCGTCATCATATTCTATTTTGTATCCTGGTATATATTCACACAAACAATCATAAGTTCCAAAATGAAATATCTAAATCTAAATTTTCACTTGATTTTTGTAATATTTGTAGCGTTACTATAAGCGTAATAATATCCAATTTCATCCAATGATAAATATATGTAATTATTTTTACATTTTTCAAATTACAAACGTCTTATTAAGCTGTACAAATAAACAGTAAACAAAGTTTCTAATATATAAAATAATTTAAAATCCTGAAACTGCTTTTTGCTTAATATTTAGAAACATGTGTTATAATATACTCGTATTTATTACTCGTAAATTATTTCAATATTTAGCTTTGAATAAGATATTTAATGTTCGCAACCGATTTTTACTAATAGTCTTAATTTTTGTATTCTGTTTTAAGTTTATATCCGGCAAATCCGTATTTTAACTTTATTACGGAGATTTAGCTTAGATTATCTTTCAGAACAATCAAATTTTTATGAATTTTTCTGGATTTTAAAACAAGTTCTTTGATGTAGAATGCGTCTTACTTCTAGAGTTAGGGGATATGCATGAAAAAGTGAACGTTACCTTTTTATAAAAGATTTTAAATTGCAATATCTTCTAAACTGACATGCTTGTATGATACACCAATTGGAAATCAAAAGAACAAAAATTTCAACTTGGGCAAGCTATATCATTAGGAAAATGGGTAGATGGAAAAGGGGCAAAAGTTTTTGATTATCTGGTGCATACTAAAATTTACATATTTATGAATTGTAATGTGATAAAAAGTGCATAATAATAGTAAGTATAATATTATTAGAAGAACTAAATAATTGTAATTGAAATTTTAAAAATTGTGTATTTGGACAAAAACGCAGTACATGGATGATAAAAATGTTTAAAAGTATATAAAGGTATACAAACTAGTAGCGCAGATCGTGGCAACTCCAAGAAATCTCAAACCTGTGATATCATCAGCACATTATAAATAAAGTTTTGCCTGAACGAAATGTTTAAGTTCCATCCTTTAAATATCGTGAGTGTAAATCGCGTGTCACATTTGTTATCAATCATCATGTTTCGTCTAAATTTAATAAATCAACAATACATTTGAACTAAATAGAAAAACCCGACAGTATGTCTTTAATTCATTAATATAATGAAAGTATACAATTTTCATCTTTAAATATGTTATTTCAAGTTCTTGTTTCCATTGTCATTCTATACGTGTGATATTTTGAATATTTAATGAGATATCTACGCGTCAATCTATCCGTCCTCCCATGTTTAATTGTTAACGATGAGAACAGGAAATTATCTATTTTTGGTGCGGCCGACAGTTCTCCAACATCCCAAATGTGCTGGGAGTGCGCATTTTAATTAACTTTTCCTGACACATTTCCACGTTTCAAATTAAAATTGATCCATTAAAAAACTTTTTATCGGGGAGAAATTTAAACTTAATTGAATTAATTCTACCCCATTAATTGGAATTTTCTAATAAATTTCCACTAATTTCTTAAAATTACTGAAACAATTTTTAATGAAAATACAGAAAAATATTCTTAAAAGAGAGAATTCATAACGTTTTTATATCTGTTGGAATTATTTGTGAAATTTCGAAAAGCGGAATAAACTTAACAGAATGCTAGACACACTTCTGTTTCTACTAATTAAAATTATTTAAATATCCATATGAGTATTTAGACATTTTAAATATTTTAAAATAGATAAAGCTTATCATAATTCTTCCTTATTATAGAAAAGTGTAAACAAGGAAAATTAATATATTACTACATACTAGACAATTTCAATACGAAAAAGAATATTTTATTGTTTTTCTTTAGCTACTACACGTTTTGACACATCAACTTCTTGCGTAAATGTGGTTTGCCTATCAGATCCTTGTCTATATATGTAATATGAAAAAGTAGCCGAAGAATGGCATAAAATTCGAGTCTAAGTTAAGTAAAATGACCATTAAAATAATTTATATTTTTGTTTTAATTTAAATATTCCTTATTAGAAATGGCAAATATTACAAATTTCTAAAACGTAAAATATCATAATCTAAAAGTAAAAATCATAAAAACTAGAGACGTTATAATAATAAGGTAATCCTTTGTTATAGTGTCTCTAGTTTAGAGTTTAACACGTTACGAACAATTGGGAAAGTCACTTTTCCGAACTAATGCCTTTGCTGAGTGCCTTTTTCTGCTTTTATTAAAACATTCTACGGTCGCCCTTTTTAAAAACGCTTATGCCTGAAATTTTTCTTTTCCCTCCTGGTCTGCAGAAGGATGCGAATGTAGCATTTTTCAGCATCCACTCATCAATTTAGTTTCTTAGAGGTCATTCGAGGGAGCAAGAGTAGATAAAAAGGAAATCCACAATAAACCACTTAATATCACTTTATATTTTTATGACTTTTCATTAGGAGCTAAAATTTTATAAGAACTGTGAGTTTAACGATCATACCATAGTAACACTGGAAAAATATCAAAAATTTCGAAAAATCAAGTGTAAAATAGAAAATGTCAGAAGTCGAAAAAATTTTATAATCGAGGAAAATGATAAAACCAAAAAAAGAGAAGAAAATGAAGAAAACAAACGAAAATTGAAGAAAGAAATGTAAAAATAAGAAAATAGAAAAAAATTCCTCAAGAAATCACAAAGAAGATTCAAAATTTCTAAAATAAAAAAATGTAAAAGGTGTAAAAATAAAGAAAAACCGAGAAACTGAAAATCATAGCACTAAAAATTGAGAAATCGTGAAAATCTTAATGAAAATAAAAAACTTATAAATCAATAACAAATAAAAAACCGACAATTTTACGTTTTATTAAAAAAAAGACATTTTAACGTGTGTAATATTGTTATTTTGTGTATGTATTTCCTTTTTTACACCCTTTTTCCAATTATCATCAAAATATATTATTATACTTGCCATTAACGAATACTTTCTCAATTCAATTTTAATAAATTGAAGTTCTTGTCTGTTTCAATTTATGTGATAATCCCCGAATATAATCTCCTAAAATAATTGTTATTAAATGTGACATCCCTGGATAACGATCAAGACATAACGAGGAGTTGTGGCCGAGATTTGAACACGCTGGAAGGATTAATAAATTATTTTGAGTATCCTCCATTGGGACGAAGTGCCTACCGCAGTTATATTGCACATATAAATTTTATCGTAACATTATAACCAATTAACTTCATTTTATCTCGAATGCATGAAAAGGACATGATGAATTAATAAGTTAATTAATTGAAAAAAGGGGAGCAAAGGTACATACCGTGCAACTGTAAAGTTTATTGCGGAAACATCCTTGACATTCAAATTCAGGTCTGAAAGTTTACGCAAATATCACATTCTTTAGTATAATAATGAAGGAGTTAAATATCTAATTTACTGAAAATGTTAGAAAAATAATATCCATCTTTTAAATATTCATAATGTTATAAAAAGATCAAAATTCTTCAATTGCATATGCATTTATAAATAATGATAACCATTATCTTTCTTTTTAACGATAATTTACATAAAATACCTTCCAATCGATGCGCTAATTTTTGAAATCGGTTCAGTAGTTTGCTCCAAAAAAAGAAATAAATACAATTTTATTTTTAAAAATATGAGACTGCAAATAAACACAAAAAAAGAGAAGATAAATATTTATTTTATTTTACAAGTCAAAAGAATTTAAATCGTTTTTATTATTTTTTTATATTTTTTATATATACATGTACGTCACTGACTCGTGACTCATTGGAGGACATTGTAATAAGTGAAACAAGCATTGAACTGTCTGCACGAACTATCCATATCTCGCCGGAGGAATTTTTTGTTTTACTATGAAGGTGAAAACGAGATCATAGTAAAGGAATAAAAAAACTGGTTCGACTTTTTCCTTATTTTGTCATCTGATGTAATTACTGCGTTTTTCGCTGGAAGGCTACAAAACATGTTTATTCTGATTGGCCATGCAATAAAAATTCTTAAATTTTTCATTTACTTTCAAACCTTGATCGTAACATTGTGACAGAGAAATTAATTTTAATTGAGTGCATGTATATACGAGTATAATTAAAAACAAAATTGTATACTTTAATAAAAACATTAAACAAAAACACCAAAATGCTACGATCTTGATTTTAGTTTTTTATAGTTTAAATTTTCTTCAAATTTTTACTTAAAAGATTATATTAATAATTAGGCATATTGCCTAATTAGCTCTACACAAATCTTCCCCCTCATTATAGATAATAAGATCTGTGTACCTTTAGCAGTAAAATTTTCCTTGGAAAATCAAACACATTCTAAAATATTTTTTATTTCCTTTTCTGAAAATATAAATTGTTTTAAATGTTTAATTTTATTATTTCTTTATTTGATAATCAATCGAAAAAAATATTGCAATCCCAAAAAGCTTCTAAACTCCACTAAAATTTTCCAAATTTATTCAATATAAATGCGTATGGGTTGTATTCGAAAACCATTATTCTCTATTTCTATACCGGCATAGGTTTATAAATATAAGAAAATCGATAAACATTTTCATTCGAACGGGATATAAATTAGACGCCTTTGCAAAATGATATAAATCACGAACACTTTCTCTAACATCTGTTCCACAAAATTTTATTAAAACCCTATCTAATTAGAGTTTTGTAAATGAAACCGTGAAATTAATTTATCAAATAAGAATAAAATAATGCGAATTTCATAAATCCAATATTGTTTGGGTTGGTAAAATGAAAGATTAGAAAGGTAGATTGAGTAACCCTGATGAGTCATAATGTACAGCGCTTTTTATATTGAATGCAAGACATGATGGAGCTATTGTTTTTATTTGATTCCTCTGTCATATACATTGTTCATATGACCCGCAGGAAGTCATGATAATTATATGATTAAATATAGATAAGTTCATTTTTTGTATGCTTTTACGCTGGTATTATTGAACAAAACGTTATAAAGGGACTAAAACCATTCCAAATAATCTCGTTTTGTAATACTAATGTACTTGTCATTCATATAATTAGTACAGTACTAATATGATTTGTATATGGAGGATTATTAAATTTTAATTAAAAAAATAGAACAAAGGAAATTGAAAAATTCAAAATCCTAAAATCATGAAATGCAACAAATAAACAATCTTACAATTGGATAAAATTAAAAACAAAATATTTGTAAAAGAATTGTGTTTTATATACCTAGGCCTAAATATCATTTTTTTTAAATCACCAAATAATTAGTTTTAATCATAATTAAATTAGGATTTATATATCCAGATAGTATAGGGAACGGTATTCTTCACTGCAGATTTTTGTCCAAAATAGCCATTCATATGATCAGAACCCACAATTACGTTGGACAAAATTTTAAAATCTTGAACGCTACTTGTATTTATGTAAGTAGCTAATTGAAATGGAATATCAAACTTTCTACATTACAATTTCTTTTTACTTCACGAGTTAAGTGAGCGGTAATGGTTTTATTTTAATCAAAATGCAGTTGCCATTTGCTGGCATTTGTATCTGAAGTTCAAATAAGTCGATCAAAATCAAGTTCGTCACTAAGTTGGAATGTGTGGGGATGACATAAATGTCATTACCAAATATAGGAAAAGAAATACATGAAGTTTTTTAAAACTTTATTTTCAAATTCAGCAGTAACGTACTTACAACTGAAATTTTATCGATCAAATCCATAGTTTTATAATTAAATAAACTACTAACTGCCAAAATGACAGATTAAGGTTTCCATTTTTTAAACTCCAGTTGGTACCTTATAGATGCAAATCCAATACCTTTCTCCGGCCGACGAATAATTCAACTCCAATTTGATGTTGTTAACTTACGTTTTGATAATTTTCGATGATATTTTGACGAAGTGCATAAAGTAATTTGTTGATTAAGATCTCTTTTGATAAGCACATTCTGTTCCCAAATGTTATTTGATGGAAATAACGCAATCAATTAAATGGTTCCATATTTGTGATTTTAAAATTGCGGCCAACGTAGATGTAAATCAATCCTTTTGTAATTCATTATTAATCATCCTAACAATGAAATTTCACCATTTTCAAATCTTGACAAATGATATTGACACTTAAGGTACCACTAAGATCTATATATTCTGATAGAATCGGGCATTCTTCACTGGAGATTGTTTGTGTCTACAGAACTTCTTCCGAAATGATAGCCACTAGTAGTATCAAAATTCACATTTGCGTTGGACAAAATATATTCGCGATCTGATTTATAATTTCGGAAAAATTTGTTATGAGTTTCGTTCAAGCAAAGTAAAGAAAAATGTCTCGAAGATCCGAAATTATAAGCCACAAAATTAAAATTACGACAAAATAAACGAATGGTGTAATTACAGCAGATATAAAAAAACCCTAAGATATTGAAAATTCAAATTTAGAAGAAGCAATGTCTTTAGAAAAGATCTGATTAAAGCATTCGAATATAAATAAGTTGTGAATTTTTAAAGAAAATGATGGTAAATTTACTTTAATAAAAAATGTAAGTAGTGGTACTCAAGTAAAAAGCAAAGAATTCTAAAGTCGAAGAAAAAAAATATTTTGTGTAATTAGGTTTTGAAGGATCCAACAATTAAATATAAATTTGATTCTCTAGTGGCTGTATCATTGAAATTTCAGTGTAAAATTGATGATAATGATATATTTTGCCCCCCATTTTCTACACAATAATTTTCTGAAAATACACTAATGTACAATAATATGTAAATGAATATTTGGTATAAACTTACATGGAACCCCATTTTACTTTTTCGGAAAGATGGACTGCTCGGACTGCTTCGGAATGATTATAGGAATGATTTTACTATGAATTTTACTCGTTTTAATAAATTTATTATTTCGATGTGTTGTTTAGGGCAACTGTCAACTTTGTTTCGTATTTGTTCTTACATGGATGATGATATAAATTTCAGCAAACGTCCATTTTAAATTTCAATGTTTAAATAGTTTCGATGGCATAGAATGTTTTGGGATTTGGAGAACGAAATCATTTTTCTAAAATTCGAAATGAATCTTATTTTATTTCTATTTGAGGCTAGCTAAATTATCAAATATTCACATATTAAATATTATAAAGTAAATTTTCACATAAAATGTTTAATTTTAAATGTAATAGATTATTTTAGAAAAATAATATGAAAATAAGAATTTAGAAAAATTTAAAAATATAAGTTTTTGCACATAATCATTATGCACTGTAGTTTTAAATGTACACATTTTTAGATTCCTCAAAATATCAAATTTTTGATTTCCTATTTTTAAACATTTCAAAGATAATAGTCGAGTCTATACGGAAAAAGTAATAAATAAGGTAGGAATTCTTTCGCCTTCTGTTGCAGAAACTGAGAATGCAACTAATGATTGGAGGAAAACTGGAGACTTTTTGGAGAAGACCCTAAAAGAAAATGAAGTCAGAATATCACAATGTTACTAGACGCCAGGAAAGATAAAGCAGACGAAAGGGATGGCGCAAAGAGATAGTTTAAGCCCCACACTTTTCTTGCTGCATACAGAGGATATGCTGAAGGAAATCAAGAAAGATACGGAGGCATTGAAGGTGCTAGTATATGCAGACGACCTAGTATTCTACAGCCAAGATTCAGAGAAGATAAGGACAGCCGCCTTGAAGAATCTAGCACGATATTCCAAAGAGAGGAAGCTAAAAGTTAATCTGGCAAAAACCAAAATAATGAAGTTCCGAAAAGTTGGTAGAAAATGGACTCCTTTATATATAAAGAGGAAAAAATCTTGACAACAAACAGCTATACATACCTGGGAGTAGTCCTGCAAACTACATTAGTCTTTACTGAGCACATAAAAAAAACAGGAAAATGCCTGCAATGAAAGCTGCACATACTGAAAGTGGAAAACGCTGAGCTACTATTTGACCAAAAAATAAGTCCAATCGCAATTACGATTGCATTTCTAAATTCTGGGTTAATTTCTTATTTCAATGCACCATAGTTATTATTGTCTAGCTATTATAGTTTTTGAGATATTCAAATATTTTTTCAAAAAAATTTTTTTTTTCGAGGATTCATTTAAAAATTTATATCTCGTAAACTATTTAAGATAATTTTATGGTTTTTATTTTATTCCATTCTTGAAAGATCAGCAAATCTTTTGTGATATAAAACATACGTTACTAATAAATTTACAGACCTCTATAAATTTTTGAAAATCACAATGATAAAATGATAAAGACTCTTTTTTCAAATGAAACGTACTAAATTTTATATCGGTAATCAATGCACCCTTAAATATTAAGGGTAGATGTATAAACATGTCCTATACCTAACTTTAGTATTTTTCAAATTATGAATTAAATTATAAATTTTCTATAAAAAATATTTTTCTAAATTTGATTAAAGCATAGGGTTAGGTGGCAATATAAATATTGTTAGCAATTTTGTTCATAACTTTCCATTAAGCAATATCAACATTCTTTTCTATTAATTTTTATTGTCTTGTCTCAAAAAAATAATAATATCTAAATGAATTTTTACTTTTAAAGTTTGCAAATTTTCATTTTAAAATTATAAATCTTGAAAAATTAAATCTCATATTTATTAAAAATAATTTATCATTCTGGATTTTCGTTTGCTTGGGGTTTTCAAATTCATGCATATTTATTTTATAAATTATAAATCTAGGGACTTTAGGATAAATGTTATGAATTTTATATATCCAAGTTAGCGGTCAGCTGCACAGAACATCTAGTAATCCGTTTTGTCGATTTTATTTAGAAAAATCAAAATACCTCATAAAGAAAAAGAAAATCGTAAAATGTAACAACGTGGCATGGCAGTCGCATACAGTCTCGTGTAGAATTCGGTGGTGAAGCTGGTGCATCCTAATGCAAATCCACATGAAAATCTGCTGATGTCTTCATTATTTATTGCTGATGTAAGTATAAAAGCTATTCATTTTTTAAATTTCCACATTTTATTTTTTGTAAATTTTTAATTTTGATAAAAAAATACCTTCTGCGGGATTGCATACAATCAAAATTTGAAGCGCGTTTTGTTCATTTTGTGTACCGGGACCAGTTCAGCTAATTTTCGAGCTTCATAAATAAATAAGGTTTCAATTTAGTATTACCGGCGTTAAAATTTTCAAAAATTGACATTGTAATGTGAACAATTTTATTTAAATTCCCATTCACATGTTCCGCCACTGAAATTCCTACATAGAACGGAGCGAATCCAAGCATTTGTGTGGGGCCTGGCGAGCAGCAGCGAAACAGACAGTTGTAAACGTCGAAAAGGCGAAGAACCTTGCTGCATTTCGTTCGTCTGCACTTCGACCAGTTTTATTTACTTATTTTTAAAAGTACAACACAATTCTAAATATAAATGTGACCGTGGGTGCAAGATATAACACAAAGACTCTTCTACAGTGTTATTTATTCCCAATTACAAAAAAAACGTGAGTTTTTAAGCCCAAAATAATTGCAAATACCGATCCCCCCCTAAAATGAAAGTGAACTTAATTTGAAATCATCGCCGATAATTAGATATTAACACCTGGAACACAAAGAGCAGATTTTTTGACCTTGTTTTAAATTCATTTCCCTTGAATAACATAACCTCCCCCACAAAACAAAAATAGAAGGGGTGGAAACACAAATGTATTTTCAAAGGGCTTTATTTAATCAATTAAATATAAAATAATTTAAATTTAATGGTGATTTAAATATTTGCATACAATTTATTTGTAATTTTATTATTGTTCAGAAAAATGTCGGGAAGTGGGGCTGTTTATCAGCCAACGACAGTGACATACGAAGCCAACAGTCCGCCACAAGAAAGATGGTCAGATCGGCCCATCAGTTATTTAGCGACTACAGTTTCACAAGCAGCAAGGAGACCTTGTGGAATTACGTGTGTGCCTACTAGAAATGTTCTTCCTGTTGTATATTTAACTTCGGCTATCGCCTGCTTTGCCATTGGGTAAGATTTTATAATTATAATTTATCATATTTTCCTTATATAATTTTATTATAATATAATTCACTGAATTCGAACAAGATAAGAAGTATTGAACATCGTACACAACATTTTTTCGAGAACGATCGAAATTACCCTAACCAAACCCACAATCAATTTATAATTAACATGATATAAAGAATATCAAAACGTAATATCGTTATTTAATATATGAAACATGATGCCGATTTCGGTTATGTGGGTTTAACGTATTCACAGGTTTTTTTTATGTAAGATACGTTTTATTTATGTGGTTAGTATGTACATGTATTACGCATCCATCATGCTATTGGTTGAAGGAGTAATATACCTTTCAAAATTTCTTCAATATTTTCAAATTTTTACTTCCTTCAACTTCATTTTTACAACGTACTTAATGTGCTTTTCTATTTCTCCTGCTTCTAGTTTTGTTTTCTTTTTTAATTTCATCCACCAGATTTATCCATTTCTTTCTTGGTCTATAAATTGTAAGATTTCCAATCGATTCCAATTTCACATTTTTTTGTTTATGGACAAAAAAATTCATTGTTATAGTTAAGGACGGTTTTGCAGTAACAAAAATTTTTTATTTCTGTAACCGTGGAATTATACAAATAAAAAATAACATTTTCAACCAGATAGATCAAGGCCAAAAAAACGGATTCTGTGTTAAAATTTTCATTTCATGATTTGTCTTATTTATGCCAGACAGTTTTTACATTGTCACCTTAAAAAAAAAAAAAAAAAAAAAAAAAAGACGAAACTGCATGTATTACTAGTTAAAATCAGAGCACATTGCAGAAGAATCTTAATTTTGCATCTTAGTAGAAACCTTAACACGATCTGCTTTTCTTAATGTAAAAATAATTTATTTGCATAAGATATTCATTTGTGGTTTCTCTGAAATTTGAAATGTTGAAATTAATATCGACTTCCTGTGATTAAATTCATTTACCTTAGTACATATAAAATATAAACAATATGAATAATTAGAAGATTAATCATCTTTTAAATTAATAATGGTCAGATAATTTTATATGTGTGAATGAACTTGCATATCATATTGCATTTTATAAATAGCTTTTAATCTTTCAACCTTGAATTTTTGTTTACAAATTTTATAATTACATATAAGGATATTTTGATTTATAGTAATTATTTGTTGTTATTTTTATTACTTTGATATTATCTAAGGAAAATGTATATACAGATTAAAATTGGTTTGAAAAATTTATCTATAAATATTTTTTCAAGAGCTTTCTTTTAGATAAGTAATGATTTTTTCATAATGAATTCTCCTATAAATATTTTTGTATGAATGAAATTGAACTTGACCTTGTATGAGATGTTTATAAAAGTAAAAATGTGTATGGAAAAGTGACATTGCAATCTTCTATTTGATAAGTAAACATAGTGGAATTTAATTGAAATTGGTAAATAGCAATATTTATGCGTGTATCAGATAACTTTTTATTTAGTCATATAATTGTTGCTTTATTATCATATTATATCGAAAAAAATTCCACTTATTACAAACTGCAAAATAACTCTAATTTCAGTTCATGTTTTTTCATATATACATGCGAAGTGTATGAACAATAAATTTTTTTACTGATAATGCATTTAGCTATGTACTAATTTTAACAGGAATGGAATACATTTAATAACATTCTTTTGATACTTATTTGAGAAGTCATAATGGTTATTATTTAATTTGCATTAATTGAGTAAAATTTTTATATAAGCATTTTAAATGAATTTTCTTTCAATACATTTATTTAACAATGACATTGCAATGACAAAATATTGTTGCAGTAAAATAAGGGTACATATTTCCCATTTTCATATTTTTGTAATATTTTGATTTATTATATGTAAAAAGGCAATACGACATAAGTATATATCTCATCTATATATAAAAAATTTAAAACATGCACGAATTATTAAAATATATGCACTACGTACAATTGCATTACATAAAGGATACTTAATTTCTAGTTAATACTTAATTGTTTTCAACTTTTCATTTATTCTATGAATATTCAATTTTTCAATGTCCCGAAATGAAAAATCAATAAAACAGAAGTATCAAAATCCACATAATCTCCCAATGATGAACCTCTGTTTCTTTAAAACCTGATGCAAAGGAGCTTATTTATTTGAGCCACTGACCCATGAACGAAAGCTGATCAGAGCTCATCCTAATAATGCAAAGCTAGTCACAAAAGTTCCAAATTTCTATTTCTTTTCTACAGCACTTTGTCTGAACGTAACTATAGATTACATGGGCACACACAAAAAATATTCAGACCAATCTTTATATGTTTTGATCACCTGAATTCAACAAAAAATTAAGAAGTTGAAACATTTTGAAAAACAGAATTTTTTTAGTTCTGTGTACTGGAAGCAGCCAATTTTTATTATCCGATCAAAGGTCATATCTATGTATTTTACTCTAAGTAGACTGGGCGCAAACAGTATTTATTGTGCTCGTAAATGTGTGACAAATTATTGTTGGGAAAAATCTATTTAATCTCTGATGACAAAAAAAATTGTAAGTGTTTTAAATCAGGTCGATTTGACCTTTGTTTCAAAAATAAAAATTGCCTGCTTTAGAGGTATACTCGTCCAAAATTAGGCTCATGAAATTTTAGCTTCTAATGAAGTGTCAAGAAAACATTTTTCTTGCAAATTAAATGGGTAGTTAGAATGGGCTGAATTTTAAATAAACCACTTGGGATTAGATTATATTTTCATGACTCTATATTAGGGCCTGAAATTTTATGAACCCATGCAAATTTTAAAAAGAACTTCATTTTCGGATTTTAGACATGTTCCAATATTTTTTTACTTGAAAATTGCGATTTTTTAAAGTCAAAATTGTAAAATTACAAAAAAGCGCATAGGCGTTTCATACTTCATGTTATATACCCGACAGTGACGGAAAATAATCATAGTTACCTTACCCACTCATGGCACACTTGAAATGAAATTTCGATTTGTGTTGACAGTTTACTTAAAATCGCGATGCCTGGTTTTGCAACTGTGTACATCAAAATATGACATATTCATTTTGAATGGAATCGTTCTTCAGTCACAATGCAAATTTTGGAAGTTTAGTTTGATTTCATATTTACATTATACTTCATTAAACAATTTTGATTTTAAAAAATGGGTAAGTAAATTAATGGTTTATTTACATATGAATGTGAAAGTGCAAAATGAATTTTTTTAATGGTAGAAATGCTTCAATAACTCATATCATCTCTAAATAATTTTAATTAATTTTTTCAACATAAAAAATTTGTTAATTTAATTTTTCTATAATTTTCAGATTGACTATGTTAATCCAAGGAGCAATCAGTTCCAATTCTCCAGAAAATTTCTACCTAATAGTGACAGTGACTGGTGCATTACTTTTCGTCTTGGCGTTCTGCTTTTTATGTAAGTAGGCATTTTGAATTTTCAAATATATTGATGGCTCAGATAACAACTGAAAAATTTTATCACAATATTCTCTCATTAAATATAGCTTAAATATCTATACATTCCATTTACACTGTGTAAATTTTTATTTCCAGTTTGAACAGAGAATATTGATATAAAATTTTTGAGTTGTTAACCTCTTGAACTGAACCATCGATATATTTTTGCATAGTTATATACAGCCTTTATTATATATAACTTATTTTTTAAATTTATTAATAAAATTTCATTTAGAAAGCCTTTAGAAATACAATTTTTTTTTACTTTTATACAGAATGTCGTGAAAACTATAAAATAATTCTGTTATTTTTAATCCAATTCGAATAATTAAAAACACTTTTTATAAGCTAAATTATGTTTTGTTTTTTTTTATAAATTTAATTGGCTCATTGGTGTTCCCTTTTATTTTTTAAATGATTTCCTACCTATTTTATATTATTATATATATGTTTTACAGGTAGAATTATTTAATGTACATTGTCCAATTCTATTTTATTCTAGTTGCGAAATATATAGATTTTGTGTCCGTGCTTGTTTGAGCTTAGAAATTTTAGAAACCTAACTTTTTATTTGCAAAGGGCCATGTTTTTTACGGGAAGGTAATTTTACAACTTGAGAAAACACTAACGCCATTGTTTATTCATGTTTAAAATTGAAACAAATTTAAATTTACTATCGTGCCTTATCACTTTACCAATTTAAAATGTGATTTCTTTCAATGGAATATTAATGGCGCAACCAAATTTGTTCCATTATTATCAAGTGCATGTATTGTAGATTAAAATTCGTATTGTGGCTGAATATTAAATATAAGCATAAATTATAATTTTACATCTGAAAACAAGGTCGTTTTAAATTCATAAACTATGCCCAATGATATACTTATAATTATCCAACAATTCAAATCAGTATATTTTTAGATAGGTTGTAAAATTTGTTTATTCGGTGATATTGAATATTTTCTCGACAAAAATTTGAGAAACTTAAAATTAGTTTCTCCCCTATCAGTTTTCATAGTTATAAAATAGGTTGAGATTGGTTAATGATTAATATAAAGATGCATCCAAAGTCAGTTTGATAATAAAAGCTTTCCAATGCTCAATGCAACTGTTAGGTCGGATCATAAAATTTTTGCAGTTAAAACCTTGTAAATCCAGGGTCGCGATTTGTATCCTCCCGGAACGCAAAAAAGTGGTGTTGCCGTGGGGCGTGCGTTGGAACGTAGTGATAGTCCCTAATGAAAAACAGAAACTTAAGAAAAAAACTGGCCCATTATTGGATTCATGAAAATTTTCATTTTTAATACTATAGTGATGTTAGTTTACATACAAAATTAAATTGGTGCATGTACTTGCTCACAAGTAACAAGTAAAGCTAGTGATAATGACTTTTTGAATGTGACGAAATTGGTTGAGGATTTAGAAAAGAAAGGAAAGATAATTAACTTTTACAGATAAGGAAAAACCAAATAAAAAAATATGGAGTAAAGACCAAAAAAACAACTTTGTTAATTAAACCCTACAATACTGTTTGCTTGTAATTAATATTGTTCTCTGTAGTGCATTTAAATATATTTGGTTCAAAATATACTTTGCATTCTCATAAAATAGCAAGTTATTTGATTAAAATTAAATTTAGTTGGTTCCGAAGGCAAATTAGCTCACTTCAATTGTTTCTAATTTAAATTAGATTTGCATCTATTTGAGATAGTAAAGGACATTGTGGATGCATTCTTTTGGCAAATTCAATGATGTAATAACAGGATCCTATTAGAATTTATGCTAGCAACCTTCACAATGAAAATGAACATTCAACATTACAAGGGAAAACTAAATCTGTTTGCATGATGAAAGTTAACATTGTCCTTATCAACCAGAACAGATTTCAATGTGTAAAATATTGTTGCATTAAAAGAGCATTTAATTTAAAAAATCTATTTATACCTGTAAAATAATAGACAAGAGCCTAGAAAAATTTAAATGGTTTAACCTAATAATCAGAAAAATTGATAATTGCCAATTTTTAAAATAATTAAAAAATCGAATAAGAATAAAAATTAAAAATTTTATAGAAAATGTTTTGTACCCTTATGCTACAATGCACAGAAAGAACTTTGAAAAAATATTTTAGTATCAAATCGACAAACACGAAAATACTCTTTAAAAATTATTTGTTGATTTGAATAATTTTAGAAGATGAAGGCTGGTGACTTTTGCTTTAACCTCTCAGATAGCGCATACAGAACTATCAGTGGAAAGAGAAGCAAACTCTGGCGTTTCAAGCTCCAACAAATGATACAGAACTTGGGTGTGAACCTGGAAAGCAGAACACCTCTATCGCTGAATCTTTCATCGATTAAATTATAGCATTTTCACAAAATATTACTTTCAGCACTTCATACGTCAACAAAAAAAAAACTAGTAGCATATTAATTTTGGTTAACTGAATTCTTTCAGGTCTTTTCCTGCGAATTACTAAGAGGCTGTGTTGTCGCACAGGCAAAGACCATTTGGATACAGCTGGGGCACAAGCATTAACTGTAAATCCTTCCACAGATTTACTTGTGGCCGCACAATACGCTCCAGTTTCTGAAGTTGCATATCAGCCGCCGAATGAAGATACAGAACAAAGCAAATTGATGCCTCAAGAAACTAAAGATAACACGTAAGTAAAAGCAATATCCACTTAATTTTTTTATAAACAAAAAATAATTTCCGCCCTGATTCACATCTTAATATTCTACTTTCTACAATTTTTATGTAATCACCAATTTAGTAAACAATACTACCTCAGTAAACAAAAAAATTTAATACATAACCAAAATTTTCACTTTTTAGGAATGAAGATATTGACCGGATGGTGGAACGCGATCCCAGAATTGTTTTGCGTCCTCTAAATCCAAATATACACGAAGAAACTTAAATTTAAGGTCACATCACAATTTAGAACTTACACCAACGAATCACTTTATTCTAGATGAATAGGAGATTGAAAAGCCAATATCACGCATTCTATAGAACCAAATTAGTATTAGAAAATCTACATTTCATTTGCATTTATTTTAATTGCATTAAGAAATTTTTGTGTTCGTAAATAATTGAAAACTAAGCCATCGCTTATTAAAACTAATTGCAAGAAAGCTTTAAATAGGTATTGTGGGGCAATTAAATTGCATCCAAAAAATATTAGTGTATAATACACAAGTTATTCTTCATTTACAATCAAACTTGGATATAACAGAGATATGTTAGTAAGACGAGTGTTTAGAAAGTGTGTAACGTAAAGCTTCGAAAATATATATAAAAAAAACTTCTATATTTTAGCAAATGATGGACTGAGAAGCAGGCGGGAGGGGGTCCAAATGCAAAGAAACATTTTGAATAATTTCTTTGATATATGAAATTAACCATAAATTATGAAATATTGTCATTCAAATCTAGTTGTATTCTCTAAATTGTGTTTTTGTAGCCTTTCTTTCTACCAGTTTTAACACTTAACTTAATTTTTTAAATAGTGCACTCAAACCCCCTTTGGCTTCTCAGTCCATCAGTTGTATCGAATAGCTTCCCAAACATTTTTTATCTCTTTCAATTTATGAATTATTTTGGGACTTAGGCAGTATATCGCAGCTGACTTTTAGATTCCTGTATTACAGTCAATTTTAAAGTTACAAAAATTGTTAACTAAATTCTTCATAGAATGTATATATATATATATATATATATTACTTGTACCTTTTTGCTTCTTATATTGGATCCACATAAATGTGATGGCAATGTAATCTTTGCAAAAGGATGCAAACATAACCATCGATTCTTGGTTTCCTCTTAAACATCAATAGGGAAGTTCAACACACACACATACACTCAAATTTTTATTGATCTGGACACAGTCAATTATTGGTATCTTCTTAAATGTTGAAAGGAATCAAAATTCCTGTTGGAGAGTCTATTGTGGCAATAATTGTTGTGCAACATATTGTTGGATATCTCCCCATGCTCCCAGATACAAATTTTGTTACAGGACATGTACCCGAGTAACAAATCCAGCAATATTGTTCAATTGTAAAACATGATTCAAGTATTTGATTTTTGGTAATTAATGGGCTGATAAGCGGAGGGCATATTTTAAGGGGCATAAGTTAGGTGGTAAAATAGGTAGCTACTAGGTTATAAAAACACAATTCGAGAATTTCAACTAGACTTTAAATAAGTAATTCATAGTTTACAGTTAATTTTATATATCAGAGCAATTAGGGGAAACCGGGGCATAGTTTCATGCCATATGTAGCTCGGGCCCTAATTAATCAAAAATGGGAAAACATGCCCGTGAGTAAATTAGCCCCGGTCTCCAATACTAAATGAATTCATTGCACTTGTATGCCTCTGCTTCTTAGCCCAATCAATTACAGGAAATCATCCTCTCTTATTGCCTACAACTTTTTTTAATAAATATGTACAGTATCCCATTTCACAACATTCCTGAAATTTATACTCTTAAATATATGACTAATCTTCTTCTAGCCGTTTTCATGCATTTCACTTGTCAGCTTCTTCTAATCATATTTACGTAAAGAAGATTTCATGTTTTTATTTGTATTTTCAATTTCAAAACTCTGTACATATTTTTTTGCAAAAGTAAGACCAAACTAAAATCTTCCAAGCAAGAGAGGCTTTTAATTTGTTTTATTTCTCTATTGCAGT
>JAODAH020046046.1:0-10039 GCA_027574865.2 Coproporus ventriculus | reverse complement strand
TATCAGATATACGCCCTAATTTTCTTTTTATTGGGGACAGAGACATGCGAAATTAAAATTTATTTTATAAAAAGATAAAATTGCAAAATGTACTAGACATACAACTCTATAAATCTATTGGGTTGATACTATAAATACTGTTAAAAATACTGCAATGAGTTTATGCAAATTTTATAACATAATTTAATCGTCTCTTTTTTTCTATTTTAATTTTAACTATAAATAGCTTTAATAATTAGTTGTTAACAATGTTGTTAAAAACAAAGTTTACAAACGCGCTAACAAAATTGTTTTAAAATTATGTGCGTGGCGGGATATTTCTTTTTTTTTCTTGTAGGTGCTCATATGACTCAAGCATAAATTTTAAACAAAACACTATCTAATATATCTTCAAAGTACGTAAAACCGCATAATTTAACAATAAAATTAAGCGCACATTAAAATTCAGTTTAAACGTGCGACTTGGACAGATCATAAATTCACATATTTCTACACATAAGAAAAATTTATGGTGATCGTGATAGATATTATTAAAAGAAAAAGAAAAAAACAATTGTATACTACCATTATAAATAAACAAAAAAATGTAAATATAATAAATAAGTTAAAATTTTTTTATTTCAGGTGTTGGGATCATATAAATGTTATAATGTAATAAATAAACATTGGCATTTCGTAATTAATTTTATCAATACAGCTAATATCAGGTATTAAGTAAATAACGGTTCTGAAATCGAATTATAAGAGGTCAGAAGCAACAGTAATATAAGAAGCAATAACTATGATATATTATTCAGGGAATTTCTAAGTGCATGTAAGTTTATAGCACTGGGATACATAAAGAGATTGTACTAAATAACAAATTCTAATAAGGAAACCAATCAATTCCCTGTCATTCTCACTCATCGGCGTGGATTTAAGAAAAAAGTGCAGGAATTCATTGCAGTCGCATTCCCATTCATGACATCTGCGATTTTAATTTTAAATCTCTGGATGTTTGATTTAATTTAATCATTTTTTATATTAAAACGTAAAATTAATTGATTGATTTTTTAAATATTCATTAATAAGGGGTTGGTTATTTGTAAAAATTGGAAACAGATGTGGTTTACATATGGTCATCGCTATATATCAGTTGTCAATGCAGAGGTCACCTGTATTACTACCTGACTGTCTGGAAATCTCTTTTTAAAAATCATTCACAACCATTTAGTATGTAGCTATTTACTAAATAAACATCCATTAGAACCGTATTTATTGTACACATAAGTGAACTTGAAGAATATTATAGAAAGGTTTAAAAATATACAACTAAATTAAAAAAAAAAGATATGGGGATTTTATGTACGTTATTAGAATGTTATAATAATCTTATTATAATGGTCCTTTCAACAGTACTAAACAGTGTTATGTCTTATTCACATCAACACCTATTAACTTATAAATAAGAAGCGGCCTATTAAGTGTTATTAAAATTACATTACGTACTTTGTATATCTTATTTGTGAAATAGAATTAAACAAAACGCGAACGCGCGCGCGCTCGCATCACCAGAGGTCTTGCATTATTATTATTATTATTTTTATGTTCTTTCAACCTTGTAAGTAAATGTGAGGGTATTGTACTAGCAATAATAAGAAGAGTAATTGATTTATCTGTAAGATTTTGATTGATGTAAATAGTTTCTTCCATTTTTCTTATAATTTAATTATTTCCAGTTTACATTAAAGATTTGAATTGATTAATGCCTAATAAACATATCGTTCTCTCATCCGAGCAGATGATAGGTGATTATTATATGCATTATTCGGTATTATTGTATCCGTACGCGCATACCTACATGAATACAACAGAAAACCGAGTGAATATACGTTCAGCATTTCCACATGATTGCATTGGTGATTTATCTTAATGCTGCATGCAGACATGATGTATTGTCTATTGCTAACCCAGCGTTACAAAATCCCCGAGGTATTTAGGTCGATACATGTAAACGATCGTTCATTTCGCCTGCACATATAATCACTTGCAATTTGATGGTCAGGATGTGTGATGCGTGTCTTTGGACCATATTCATTTTTTTATGGTTTCCCCAATGAGATATTTAATTATAAATTATTCCCCGTACTCTTTTTTTTCTTTTTAAACGCACATTGTTAAATATCCAGGTTAAAGTTATTTATTGATCTATTATTACACATAAATGGAAGAAGTTGGGATTTCTCTCTTTTCAAGATGAATTAATATGTGTTTTAAACCCATAAATGGAAATCCACCTAAATAATAAATGTATAATTACTTTTCAGGATTAAATTTAATAGTTGCATAAATTATTTACAATGTAATAAATTATTTAGATGTTATCGTGTTATATGAAACAGTAAGAAATATTTTCCCAGAAAACCGTTTAAATCTAGGGCATAAGGACTTGCAACTTGCATAAATAAATAGACGGTAATGTTATAGAAATTAATTTGAAATTACCTGTGAGTAATGGATACGTGTCTCACGCATTGCGGTTTTTCAAGCATGGAAACTTTTTCATTCTAAACTGGAAATTTTTATTTTTATTTAAAACAATACAATTTTTTTATCGTTCACAGAGTGCCTGGTTTAAATCCTAATTTGAACGTAAAGAATATATTTATATAAAGACTTCAATGAACGATAAAGACACGAACGTACTTATAAAATCTCTGCATTTAGCCCCATCTTAACGGTTAATACTGTTATTAAAAACAAAACAAAAATTCAACGTTAACCCCCCCCCCTTTTTTTTCGTTATTCATTTTTTTTAAATATATTATTTAAGATGGAAGCCACACATTCTGATTCTTCATATTTCCTCAATTTGTATATGTATAGCCTTAGAGCATTCAAAATTGCAAACTTGTACATTTTTCTAATTATTTCCCACTTTCCACAAAATAACCAACCATTAACTTCCCCGTTAAATTGTTCTGACATTTATTGTCTTGATTAGCTCCAAATAAGGTACAAACAGCGGTAATCCGTTTAGTTTACTGCATACGAAATAAGGATGTAATGATGGTGCGTACTAAGGTTAAAGTCCTTGCATATGTGAAAGCGCATCCCGAGGGGGTATTTCACACAGCAGTCGAAGGTAATACAGAAAAAAAACCCTCAAGTTAATCTACAATCAGTTCGCCTACAATTTAAGCGCAGGCGCAGACAAATGATCACCAATACCGATCGTACAGATTACAAACATGTTTATTACAAACGATTAACATTTTTTTTTAAAACCTTGCAAAACGGAACTGAATAACATAAATAACACGCCGCGGAACATATTCCCCGTATGCCATAACAATAAACCAGCGAATAATTAATTGCGTTAATAGACACGTCGAATTATTAACAATAAACAATTGTTCTTGCCGATGTATTTACGACATTGTTACGTGATAGTTCAGCAAGCGCCTGGTGTATATGTAATTACCATTTCAGGCTGTTATTCATGTCTTTTCAGCCGTAATAAAATTAGATATATTAGAGATTAAAATTGAATTATTGGCTATCGTGTAACCCTTAACGCAATATATTTTTTTTAATTTTATATCCACGAATTAATTAAATTTTGATTGATTGTTATTCCAATTTTATGTTTTTTTTTATTATTAGCGCGCAATTTTAAATTTTTAGATTGGTAATTAAAAGAAATAAATAAATAATGAAATTATTCGAATTGTTTACTAATTAATTGTATCATTTAGGACGCGATAAAATTTTACGGTTCATTAAATGTTTGCGGTATAAAAAAGAAAAAAAGAAAAAATTAAAATGTTGCATTTGTATAATTCCGGAAATGCTTTAGAGCATGACCTAGAGAGGTGGTTTAATACAAGTCGTACTGTAATATTTTACCACATTGTTGTTAGCACGTAATTTAATGAAAGAAATTGTAACGCGACATCAAGATTTTTATAGAATTGTTGGTAGGTGTGTAACCATTTAACTTTATTTAGAAATTTTCCTTATTGTACACATAAAAGTTGTGACTTATTTAAAGAGAGCTCGTTGGTTTTCTAATTTTCATCATTCTTGGAGACTGAAATTTAAATTTACTGACTAGCACATTATAGTTGTGTGGTGATATTTGTAAATTTATTTTCTTAAAAAAAAATTATGAAACTTCCTCCATGAAGGAATAACAACGTACTTTTGTATTATTTGTGCCAACTTATAGTTGATTTAATTGTCATCAACACTTTCAATTAAAATAAAGTAATGGGAAAATTAAACAAAAGCTTACTCACTTATATTACTTAAACACTCACCAAACAATGTAAGTATTTACTAATAAACAACGTTAATTACCTGAACAATACTCCAAAACTTATTTAAACATCATATGGGATTAGAATATGAAATAAATAATAAAGAATTGAAAGATTGAGAACGCGACTGAGATCATATTAATGCATCTTTAATTATTTTCTAAATTTGCATTTTTCACGTAGGATGAATATAATGTAGGCACATAATTTTTTGCATATAAATTTCTTTTTTTTAATAATTAATTAACTTCATTGGTGCTTTAATTAGTCAAACACGTATCATTGCAGCAAGTCATTTTCAAATTAATTAATTAATCAAACCGAAAAATTTAATTTACGATTAAAATTGTGTGCTCTAAAAAAAACTTAAATGAATGATTTAGTTGTTGTTTATATTTTTTTGATTGATGTTTTTAATGTGAAAAAAAAAGCAACTTACCGGTTTGGAAATTTAATTATTAAGCAATTTGTGTGCTCACCTGAAATATAAAAGATTTGAATTATTTTTAGTTCGAGGACATAAATTGCATAAATTTATTTTGATGGATTTATTTAGAATATCAAAAATTAGAGTAGTGGAAAGGGATGTTAAACATTAAATAAAGAGATTATTTATTATATCACGGTTTAAATGTTCGCGATGTGCCCAGGTGCTTTCAATTATATTAAATTGTTAAAAACCAATAAATTTTTATAAAAAAAAGATCCATAAATTCTTATAAAGTCAACCAATAAATAAAAAAAAGTATCCAACAATAGTTTGATGTAATATAATTAAATCATCTGGATAATTACGGTGTGTCATTAATGGTGGCGATTCACGCATGACCCTAATTACATTATTTCCATTCTTTGTCCTGTCCAAATTACATATTGTGTGGTCGCCATTGTCCACTATGTAGCCGCCATTTTACGATTAAAATAAATTATTTACTAGCGCAAATAATGAAGTTATTATAAAGGTGCATGCACTGGAACAATATACATAATTTCATGATGGCTACCAGGGAATTTAATTTTATTAAAAAAAAACCATTTTCTTATTACATATTTGATTTTATTTGATGTTTAAATTAAATTTCTCATCAATATTTATTAAAAAAAAAAAATTCCACTTAAAACGAATGCAAGTCATTTGAAATAAAATAGGGCGCATTTTTATTTTATTGTGTAGGTTGAAGGAGTTTATACCTTTTTGTAAACATCGTATGTGGTCCCCTATAAATTAAATTTTAAAGTTCATCTCCTCAAAATATTTTGATATTTATCAAAAATTCATTACAAACAATTAAAAAAAAAGAGTAAGGATATAAAGATTTAGATCTCTTGGAAAATTTATGGCTTAAAAAATACAAATTGTAAGCTAATTCGAAAGTGGTAACTGGAGGCGCAAATTTAATAGAAATTGCAAGCAATAAAACATTTTTCACCATAATAAATAATTTATTTCTGGCATCATTATCCGCAATAAAATTACAATTAGAGATAATACATAAATTGCACTTTTTAATACGCAAAACAATGAATTAACTTTTAGAATTTGGGTCATGTTCATGTTGTTGATATGTACATTAATTTATAATATAAATAATGCGGACATGTAATTATTCAAATTCGTTAATTATTATTACCATAACAAATCTATAATTATTACTGATTGGATTTTGAGTTGGAAAAGGTTGCGTGTTTCTGTTTCTTTCAAAAAAGAAAAATTACGAATAAGCCACTATGCCCCATATACAACATCAGATATTAATTATACGGAATTTAATTAATTGTAACATATGGAACAGCGTAATATAAAAGGTTGTTTATAGCTCACGTTTAGATTAAAATTAATGAACAAGACTTTTATAATTACCGCAGTTCCTCCCAATAACGCACAACACAATAAATTATTTCAAATTCTAACACATCGGAATTGTAACATGATGAAAGCGCGGATGGATCGTAAATCATTAATTGAAAAGGATCTGTATCTTTTTTTTTCTATTTTAATTTTTTAATTTTCGGGGTATTAAAAGCGCGTGATTATTCGCCATGTAAATGTAATTAGAGTTGATAGTGTGCGATCCTTTGGGATAGCGGAAATGCCACATTAGTGGGAACAATGTGGAAAAACGCCACCATTTACCGGAACGTGTGCCCATGGCGTGACGATGTAAATCACCCTTTATTTCTATAAGCCAGACGGTTATCTGGCGCACTTTATTTAATTATTTAAATTGAAACTAGATGCATGTCACATTCATGATGATTTTACTTTTTTTTTATACTGATATTAATGATCGATTAAAGCAACAGTTAATTATTTGTATGGTTTAATACAACTTCAGGGTTTAAACCTAAGATTAAAGGAAGGATTCGTTTATTTTATCTATTTCTACATTTATAAAATCATCTAGAATTGAACTGAACTGCGCTTATTAGTTGTTCAAGTCAATATTCGTTAAGCAACTTATAAACCTATGAATATTAACCAGTTGAGGATGAATATCTACATGACATCTACACTTGTATGCTAAATGCAGCCACTGGATCTTTTTATAAACACGTACCTAACATATTCATCAAAAAAACTGGTTATTTAAAAAAATCCCTTTGCTCAAATAAATAAATAAATAAATAAGAGAAAGTGTTATTCTCATTTAAACGAGATTATATCTGAATATTCTTTATTGTAAGTTATTAACTAGTTAAGCCAATGCCAGATATGGAACTTAATATGTGGACGGTACTGGTCGAAGTCGATTCACAGCTCGGTAACGAGTATTGATGAGTACTTCTCTGTGTGATAATTTGATACGGTATACCGCTACATCATCATTATCCAGGAATCTGAGGGTTAAAAGCTTTAACCTGTTTATGATATATGTTCATCCTTTTCATTTGCAAATTAAATGTTTCTTGGATTATTGGATTATTATTAAAATAGACGTCACGCATATTTTAAGGATTCGATCGAAATTTTTCGAATATAATTGAATATGTAAATGATTGGTTTCTCAGTAGCGGCACAATAATAAATACATAACCTTGTTACAGCTGTCGATATGAACATTATTATGTGCCCTGTATATAGAGTGGGCCGCGTGGGCCGTAGCTCCCGTCTACCCATTTTTTATAACTTCCCTACATTTGTCAAGAACTAGACTGTATATCTGTCAGAATACACAATGCGGCTTGCTCATATATACGAGCGGATTTGCCGACTTCACGCTATAGGTGTTAACTTACGACTCTGAACAATTAGTGTAATAATATGTTTATGTTCCTATCATTTCACTCCTACAGTCGCATTTTGCAAACAAATTCGTTTTAAAACGTGAACCGGAATTTTCTTTTTATCATTGGTTAATATATATGATGGAAAAACGGTACACGTTCTTTCTGACCATTTACAATGTTTCGCAATGGATTTATGCAGGTCATCGTGATAATGTTCGGATTTGTACTTATTGCAATTTTCTTTTCAAAGAAATATCAATTTATCCTGTTTAAATTGATAGATTGTATAACATGTTCGGAGAATTGTGTTCGATACATTTATCAAATAGAAAATAGAAACTTTAATCTTGTGCTTACAAAAAAGAAAATTGGAAAAATTAAAAAAGTTTTTTATTCAATCTATATCTAATCAACTATCTTTACATCTTACTCCCACCCATTGTCATCTGAAAATTATTTAAAATGAAAACCGAAGGAATTTCAAAAATTCTATTATTCAATCTCTTTCTAACTTATACGATCCACCATCGTTACATCTCACTTTCACTCATTGCGAGACGAAAATTAGGAAAAAATTGTAGGAAACAAAAATCGAAGAAATTTTAAAATTTTCTCTTATTCGCAATCGTACGGCAGTTGATTCATTAACTAAATAAATTGAAAATCATAAAAATAAGTGAAAATGTAAATATGAATATTTCCTAAATTTTATTATTCCAACAAAAACAATAACAACAATTATAAAATAAAATGTAATCTTAAATAAACATTCAACCAGGTAAAAGCGGCACTTTTAACAAAATTTACTTGGAAATAAGATAATAATTTTATTACCATTATACTAACAAAGTGAATATTCTCTGACTCATTACAAAAAGAAAAAAAAAAGAAAATATAAATGTCCTCGATTCACCATCAATATTTATGAACCCGAACAGATTAATTTGTTGATTGTAAATTAAAAAATAAAAATAAAATTAAAATGAACGGAGATTATTAGAAACATTTATGAAACCGATTTTTCAGTTAAGTGAACTGAAAAAATGGATAAATGACTTTAGGAAATTGACCTCGTGAAAAACAGGAAGATGCATTCAGTAAAGTCTAGAAGAAACCAATAACAATAAATTGAGTTTAATTACCATAAATCACAACTAAAATATGTAGAAATGAGGCTATTAAAAGTGAACTAAGCGGCATTTATTATTTAATAAATGAGCCCATGCTTAATTTTAATATATCTCAATCTGATATAAGCGCGCGTTTCATATTTTTGAATAATGTTCTAATGGTTACATTTTATTAAGGTCAACTAGGATATTTACTTAATATCAACGATTTTTAAATTATACCACCTACTGAATTTCAAATTAATTTACCGATTTCTTTTTTATTAGAATTATTAATCATTAACTAAATTGTTTAATATAAAAATTACAAGTTAATTAACTTTGCATTTTAATTTATACAATGCTTATAGCGATTGATTGAATTTTATACTTTTCAATATTAATCAAATACAATCGATTTTTTTTTTCTAACTTTCAAGTTATAATCAGTGGAAGGGAGATGGAATGATTGATGGTTTAATTAATTGGAAAAAGATGGAACGATGGAAAATAAGAATTTTTTTCGTTTTTCATCAATTTTTCCCAAGATTTATGATTTTTTTTTAATCCTGAAAATTTTAAAAGAATTAATAAATAAATAAATAAATAAAAAAGATTTGTGTTTTAAAAATGCAATATCTCGTCCTTGTTTCAAGAACAATAAAAATAATTTCATCGGGTAGAAAACACACAAAAGATATTCTGATTTATGCAGAGGTAGTCCAACCCATTGATATTTATAGGGACTGGACTAGCATTTATAATTCGTTTTGAAAAGACGTGTTGATATGTTTCGGTTGGATTTATTTTATAAACTGATTTATAAACAACTTCCTAGTTTCGTTGTAAATCACTTAAACGCCGCATGTGATCCGGTGAAAACATAAAATCGCCTGATTCAGTTACATTTACATATTCCATTCCAATACACGATACATAAAAAATTTATTTATTTATTTTTCCCTCAAGATTCATTTGCCAATAAGAAGATTACAAACTTATAAAAGAAAACATTTTAAATAAATATTAAAAATAATTCTTGTGGAGTAAACCGTTAAGTGTAAATGAATGAAGCTGTAAGATGCACAAATGTGTTTTAAATTAGGTTACACGTCAATATCAAGTTAATACATCTTTTTGCTATTAAATCTCTGATAGAATCTACATTGATCAAAGTGGATATCACGGATGCATTCATTCTTCTAATATGCAAATTAACCGATTGGAAAATAAGACCTTTCATTTGCACTTTTTGGTGTATGTGGTATTTAAATTTTTTTCCGTGTAATGTAATAAATATTTACACCAACACCAAATACAGAAATGAAGGTAAAATAGCGTGAAAGCATTGTCATGTACTCGTACATTCAGACGCGTTCACTCATAAGTAACAATTAGTGC
>JAODAH020046028.1:0-33851 GCA_027574865.2 Coproporus ventriculus | reverse complement strand
CACACCCACACAAAATCCACAAATACACACACACACACACACACACACACACACACACACACACACACACACACACACACACACACACACACACACACACACACACACACACACACACACACACACACACACACACTTGGACATTTGGACTTTTCGAGTTATTCAAGTGAATATAATTTAAAACATTTTAAAAATAATATAAACATAAAAGTAAATAAAGTGATTGTAATTTCACAAAAGGAAATAATATTTTTGTAGAAAATTAGCAATGTTTGTTATTATGGGTCTTGACAGAATGATTTCTGTGTATTGTAATTGGAAATGCCTTAAATGCACAGCCACTTTAAGATAAGTCGCAAATGGACAAACCATTTGTTGACCTTTCATTAAACTTCCTCTTAAAATGGACACAGTTAAGTTTCCTTTCCCGATTACTTACAACAAATAATAATCAGCGAAAATAAACATTGTTGTAATTCTATATGTGGCTCGCAATTTTTTATTTATTTTTTTCTCTTAAATCTTATTTCAATTTACGCCGCAAAGAATAGAATCAAGAAAATTGGTTGGGAGATATATATATCTAATTAAATTAATTTTTCTTGTTATTATTACGGTTTTAACTTGTACATCATTTCTTGGAAATAAAATTTTTTTAAAAGCACTTCTTTGCACGACATGGGAAATGAAATTCGTTGGTTGAAATTTAAATAGATTCTTGGTTTTCAATTGGGGAAAAGTTAATTAAAATAAACAAGTGGTATTAGGTTGTAAGTATTTGTGAAAGGAAAGTTAACGAATTATGAGAACGTTTCCGGTAGAAATTCAATTAAATTGCAATATGCTGCATTTGCAATTTTAAAAGGAACGAATTAAGAATGGTGGAATTAGCATAATCTACACTTTTTCACGCCACCTGTTGCAAATTTTAAGTACTGTGTTAAAACGTACAAAAAAAATTAAATAAAATATTACACGACTTTTCCTTATAGTGACAAATAAAATTTCTTTAATACAATTCATGCTATAAATTTAAAAGTTTATGTAAATTATATTTCCCGTAACTTTTTTTTTTGAAATTTATTATACCTGAAGTGTAATCTTGGATTAAAGAACTAAAAAAAAACTATTGCGCTTAAACATTATGTGCTGCAGAAGTGAAACTCCAGAAAATAACAAATTTCTAGTAGTGAAAATGTAAAAATGAAAAGATTTATTCTAAACAAAATGAATAAATTCAAAATTTACGACGAAGAAATGAATGTCCTTTATATAAATTCCTTTATTAAATCAATTTTCATTTAGGTACTGACGTTAAATCTTTTCTTTCCCATGGAAGTTGATAAAAATGAGAGAAAATAACGTTCAGGGTAGATAATCGATCGAAAATTTTCCAAGTAATTCAAACTTGGCCTCAAATTTGTGATATCTGTTAGTGCATGCGCACAAATCTTAAAATACTTCGGCTCGTCATTGCAAAAATTTTCAAGTATCTTACAACAGTGTTCGAAAGACATAGAAAAAGTCAAAACCCCAGTTCGCTTGAAATGGTTTATTAAAGTATAAAGTTACAACTACGTTCCCCGAAAATTTCAACCAACAGATAATCCCAGACTCTAGTAGAATAGCTCTCTTTTGGACATTTTTTGAGGCAGCGACATCAAATTTTAAGGAAGTCAAAATTTTATAACACGGTACTTACCTTTGAGCTAAATCGAAAATCTACAACCGCAAAAAAATGCAATTTTAGAAGGTCAAAATTTCGGAAAAACGATAATTGAAATTTTGAAAATTTTACAGGTATAATAAAAAATAATATATAACACTAGTGCATAATTGCGTTTAAAACAGTCGCAACTTTAAAAAAATGAAATAATTTATTGAAAAAATTATTTATGCTCTACTATAATTGGATATATCAACTTTCGCTACTTGTGATGAAAATTAAAACAAAGTTTTCTCCAAATTAATTTATGCAACTTAGTACGCATGAAAGCATTTTTGTATAAGTCTATTCCCCTACTATACTCAATAATTTAATTGTAGACGTCTGTTGTGTGTGTAAAGGTGGGCAGGTAAGAAAAGGTGAGTATTGCAGAATAAGGAACCTGTTGGTACCACCAGCTAGTTGCGTGCAGGAACCCGCGCTGTGTTGACTTACCATGAGAATTCCGTAAAAACAAATCGCGGCGAGTCGAGAGTGTGAAAGAAGTTTATTATTAAATTACCCCCTTGATTTTTTTTTGTGCAGTGCAACCCCCCACAAAACTTTCCCTAATTTATACGCAATGGTGCCCGGAATTTCAATAAAATTTCTCTACCTTTTCGGATTGATTGTAATCACTTATGCTAAAGGTGAGTTACCCCAGTCTTTAAAAATTTCACCGAAAATTTCTAGCGGAACAATTTCTTTTTATTTTATGGGATTAATTTGATAATATCCGAACCAAATTTAATTTAACCTTTTCGGTTGTAATTGGTGTAAAGTAGAACAGAAATCGATCTGGGTTAGATTTCTTTAAGACAAATGTTAATTGCCTTGAATTGGGAAAGCAGTACAAGACACCGACAGATTCTATTGTATTTAAAACATCTTATTAGAATGGATGAGACAATAAAGAAAACAATAATGTACAAGAAATTTAATAATGCAAATTATTCCAATTCTCATAAAAAACAAAAAAATAATTTAATAATACATCCATTATTAAACAGAAGGAACATTCCAAGTTTTGAAATGTGGAAAATAGTTTCATCGCTTAATCATGCATTGATGTCACCAACAAATGATTCGACATTTTTAACTTATTTATATATATTTTCAATTTAATTTTTGAATTTTAGAATTTGTCAGTTTTGGATTTTTTATATTATTTTTATTTTTTAGACATATAAAATTAATTTTTTTTGTACATCAAAAAGCTGAGGCCTAAATTGTTTCATGACTGAAGATTAAAAAAGCTTCGCTTCAAAAATAAAAGATTTCTAAAAATAAAAATTATAGTATTTGTGGATATCATACAACATTGTTATCGTACATGGTATTTTATGTTCAATTATGGTATGGATTCCATAATTATAGTGCTATTGGCAACACTGACTACAAGTAATATATTAGAACAGACCCATGCGAAAAAATCGTAATAAGCAAGTTAAAAAATTTAATAATCTCAAAATGAAAATCGAAAAGTTAGAAAATCAAAATATTGTATGTAGATTGACTAAATAAAAAAAGTTATCGAAAACTCGTAAAATTCCAAATTTTACTGGAAAATTTCTTAGAAAATTATTAAATTTTCATGAACACATTTTAAATATGAGGAAAATTACTTGCGCAATTGGAAAATTATTTTTTTTATAGTAAGAAAATTAAAACGTCGCCTTAAGATTTTATAAAAAAAAAATTTAAATAGTTTATGAAAATCAAAAAACAATGGAAAATTGTAGATTAACAATCATACAACGCCATATAATTTTGGCAATGTAGAAAATTTTTATGTGGAAATATCCGAAATTTTATGAAAAATCTAGAAATTTCTCTAAAAGAAAGTGTTTCTCACAAATAAAAAAAAAAAATATTTTGAAGAATCTCAAAAAATTGTTTGGAGTTAAAAAATGCGTTTTGCTAATTTCCAGAAGGCTCCCTTCAAGAAATGTACCTTTAAAATGAAGTGGCCCATTATTAATTGATTTCTTCAAGGATGTCCTTTGTGTTTGTTAAAAGATGTCTCTTATATAATTAACTGACATGCAAATTATCATTTAATTGAATTCACATCGTTTTACAACAATTTAAAATAATTAAAGAATTTAATTAAAATTGAGGCCGATACAAAAAAAAAAAATTAATGACGGCGAGGTTATGCATGACGTACACAAAAACTTCTTAATTTACTAAGATAATTACATTTACATGCTAGTTATAGTATTTCATTCAAAAACTATTCAAAAAATTTACATTTTTATTAAATATTAACCCGAATGTAAACAAAAAAACAATTTTTATGTAGTTTAAATGGAAATAGCTCATGTCCTTTATAGTTTCAATTAACATGTGAAATTTAATGGAGAAAACCATTCGGTTTTCTGAATGGAACTGCAATTTTAAGTTTTGCAATTCATCCTCATATCATCAATTGGTCCAGCGCTGATCACCTTCCGTTTGCTATAATTTCGAGGGCAAACGGAAGGTATATAATGCTGAAATATAAAAAATGGATGCCTTTTTTGTCTTCACTACCATTTTTGGGAATTTTTATGTCTCCACAAAGTCAATGACCTTTTTTTCTCATTTTTTCCCAAAAAGGGTTAGTTGTTTCCCATGCCGTTAGGACCAGGAGAGTTCCAAATTAGTCCATCTCATCCATTGCTTTAGTGGCTTTCCATCGTTTTCTATTTTGACTTGTTTGGAATTATGTATTTTCTTATTCTTTTTATTTCAGCTTTCTTTATTGTGCCTTTCAACACTAGAAGATTTGGTCCACTTTCCATATAACATTTCAACTTTATTTATTTAACTCCTTTAATTTCAATATTTTTTCATGACATCCTTTGTTAAAAAGCTTTGAATGAATTCTCCGCATAGGCAACCGAACTAACATGTATTCCTAACCTAGCAATTGTAATTTATTTTTATACGCACTGTCACATTTTTCAATAAAGAAAAAAATGTTTGCAATTTCATTTCTAAAAAAATCCTTTTCAAATGTGATTTTGAAACGGAAGTATAGTACGAAAACAGCAGATTTAGTGGTGATTGGTGCTGGACCTGGAGGATATGTAGCTGCAATAAAAGCATCCCAATTAAAAATGAAGGTGATATGTGTCGAAAAAACCAGCATGATAGGAGGTGCCTATGTGAATAACGGATGCATCTCATCATTAAGTCTTTTGAGGAATTCTCTGCTTTACCACACATTTTCAAACAAAGGACTTGATATGAGCGGAGTAATTTTTGACAAAATATCAGTGGATCTACCATTAATAATGCAAGCTAAACGTGAAGCATCAAATAAATGCAACCGTTCCTTGACGCAATTATTCGATAAATATAAAATTGAATTGGTTGGAGGATATGGAAGAGTCACCGGGCCTAATGAAGTGACTGTAACTTCAAGTCAAAATTCTACGGAGGTAATTTATGCGAAAAAAATTTTGATTGCAAGCGGATCGACTTACAAGCGTTTTCCGGGAATTGAAATTGATGAAGAAAGAATTGTGAGTTCAGTTGGAGCTTTGAGTTT
The DNA here is from genome assembly GCA_027574865.2 of Coproporus ventriculus. Taxonomy (NCBI): domain Eukaryota; kingdom Metazoa; phylum Arthropoda; class Insecta; order Coleoptera; family Staphylinidae; genus Coproporus; species Coproporus ventriculus. The sequence continues at coordinate 28,608 of JAODAH020046028.1, read as the reverse complement.
AAAGGAAATTCCGAAACGGTTGGTTGTGATGGGGGCTGGAATCATCTGCCTGGAATTAGGAAGTGTTTGGAGGAGGTTAGGTGCTGAAGTTATAGCCTATGAAGCTACAGATTCAGTGGGTGGGAAAGGTTTGGATGCGGAAATGTCTGTTAATATACAGAAAGCTTTGGAAAATCAAGGCATTACATTCCATTTGGGCACAAAAGTGATTGGAGCTACGAGAGCAGGAAACAATGTGAAAGTTTATACGGAAAAGAATGGTAAGCAAGGGGAAATCGAATGTAATGTTTTGATGATAACTATTGGGAGGAAGCCGGAAAATCGGGATTTGGGTTTGGAAAGGTTAGGTATAATTATGGACAAGGAAGGATTTATCAAGGTCAACTCAGATTATCAAACATCTTTACAAAATATCTATGCAATTGGAGATTGCATCTCAGGCCCTATGCTTGCTTCCAGAGCAGCAGAAGATGCAATATCCTGCATTGAAAAAATGCATGGGATAAATGCTCGAAAAGTAGATTACACCATAATCCCTACAGTTATCTATACGTACCCTGAAGTAGCCTGGGTTGGAAAATCAGAAGAGCAACTTCAATATGAAGCAGTTGATTACAAAGTAGGAAAGTGTGAATTCTTTAAAGATATAAATACTAGGCTTTTTACGGAGAAAGAAGGTTATGTAAAGGTGATTTCCCATAAAAACACAGATTTGATTTTGGGGACGTGGATGATGGGACCCATGGCTGGAGAATGCATCAATGAAGCTGCACTTGCTCAAAAACAAGGTGCCACAACTAAACATATTGCAAAGATTTGTCACACAGTGTCGAAATGTTCCGAAGCTTTTAAAGAGGCAAATGTAGCTAGTGCTGAACGTGTAGTTAAAGATTTACAATAAAATTGAATCAGTGATACAAGTATTTCAATATTTAGGTAAATTAGAAATTTTATATTGACAATTTTTGTGAAATGTCTAAATTAATAAAATTTATTACACAATTTACTTGTATTGTATTACTTTTTTAAAGTTTCGATTTAGAAGATGGATTTTTACAATATTCACATTAGAAATATCTATAGGGGAATCATAATAAAATTATTAACAGAATAATTCAAAATTTTAAATCTGAAGTTGTAAATTAAAACTTTTTATTAATGTATAATTGCAGCATTGAATGTTTCATTATAAAAAAAAATTATAAAACCTTTTTAGCCTTGCTTTGTGTTATTTTATTTTAGCATGTTCATTGCACATTTATTTAAAAATTACATCACAATTTACTTTACATCATTACCAATTTTAATGGATATTTCAACTTGCAAATAACTCTGAATCTTCTTACTTCCTAGTGTTTGCTGATTGGTAACGCTTGTTCCATACAAATTTATGTACACCACGAAGGACGCTACACAAAAAATAAATAAACCCAATTTATGGTGTACTAGATGTATAAAAGCCGGACACATCGACAACCATGTAATTATGATTTGTTTATATTCCTGCAATGGCTATTAACATGTCGAATGACACAAATACCGTTTACAACCCAATTTTCTAAAATAATTACCACCCATTACAAAAATAATAGGATATCTTATGCCATTTACTGTTATTGAAGAGTTTATAATTAATTATGATTTGAGAATAGATGCAATTCAATTTAATTAATATGTGATTGCCAGATAATAATTATGAGGCCTAATTAAATTATAGAGTACAAGCTATTTAAGTAGTGCGTTTTACTTTACCGCAGTCAGCAGTTAGCAATATTATTATATTATATTATAATTATAAATAAAGATTGTAGATTCATTTAGTGATAAAAATTACTATTCTGAGTAATTTTTAAATTTATATCAAACTGAATTTAGTCATTTTAAGATTTTTTTGATATTTTTACATTCTTCACAATAGATATATTTTGACATATGATATTTGATACTTTTAAACTTGACTCTCTGTCTTTCTCTCGTTACTCTCAAGTTCGTTTTGATTCAAGAGCATTCTCAACTGGTTGTAGTAAGTAATTCCAACTCACTTGATTTTGCAATTAACAAACAAACATATTGCTTTTGTTTTTTCTGTTTTTTTTTATCGTTTCATAGTGGTTATTAAAGTAATGTTTATTTTAAGGCCATTAGAATGGAAATGAATCTCCCACCATTTGTAACAAAAGATGTGTGAAAATTACAAGCACGATCTCATTCTTCGTTCTTTCCTTCCACAGAGCTTAATTGCCGGGCGCTTTATTATTTACACACGCAACAGACTCCTTCCCTCCTCTCCCTTTTACACTTCACCTTCTTATCGTTAATTGCCATCTAAACAAAAAGTAACTTCAAGTAAATTCTGATAATGGCGGGAAAGAATACTTTAGATATTTTCTCTTTTTATTTTATTTATTTTTTAATTCATGAAATGGTTAAATTCTCGTGATCATTTCCGGCGCATTTAATTGAGTGCAGTTCGAACGAATTTGGTTTTGAGTGTGCTTGCAGGAATTTAACAGTTAAACCACAGAAAATGCCGCCCGAAACTTTATGCTTGTTGGTGTTTAATTGGCGGTGATGCATTAACAATGTCAGAGGGAATAGAACTGTGTCGTGTGCATTGTGGCAAGTACAACCACAAAACAAGGACGTGCATTTTACATTTGAATTTAACCTAAAGAAAAGAATTGACAAGTTTACAATTGTTTTTGTTATTTATTTTTATAAGCCACGCCTATTTTTTTAAAACTAAAATTTTAATAAATTTCGAGCTTTAGCAATTAATAAATTAAGTACATACCGATTCGTGCAGAAAATTATAAAGAAAATTGGGAAAATACTTATGCGGTTGCAACTTCCCGGATTCTTTACATATGAAAGTGATGCACTCAAATTTGCAAACAATGAAAATATTCATGCAGATGAAGAATTGAGATTGGAGAAGTAGGGCGCAGAGGCGAGCACAACATTCCCGTTCCTTTTTTTTTTGTTCATTATTAATTTCTTAAAGTGGCTTCGAAATGAAAATGTTGGAAGTTAGTATTTTAAAGCTGGAACTCATGTGAATATTTAATTGGGGGCGATGAATATTTGATGTAGTAAAAGCTTATTCTACGTTTGGAAATGCATACATTCATATGGAGATATGGAGTGAAGGAATGGAAGCGGATTTAAGTGTCTTTATCATAAATTGTGCCAAAGATTTTATTTTATGGTTGTTTGCGGTGGAGTAATAATGTCAAGGAGAATTGTGCTGTCTCTTCAAGCCACAGAAATCATATAATTATGATAAAGTATGTATTGATAAATGTAATTAATGTCTTTAAAGAGCTTTTCAAAATTACTTATTTCTCTGTGGTAGATTGTTTTAAAATAAAGTGTTCAGCAGAATGTGGGAAGCCCATCTAAAAATAAAACATGGTCGTTTATGGATTCATTACTAAAAAAAGTCAACTGCAATTAAAATTGACAATTTCTCAGTCATGACCCCAAAGATTAAAGTGGGACATGGAAATTTCTTCAATGTGGAACATTATCCCTAATGTGGGACATTTCGGGAAAAATTTATTCTCACTTCAAAGTGAGACTGCCCACCTATTCTGGGACGTCTTTTTTATTTTTATTTAATTTTTTTAATCGATATAATCATCTTCAAGGTCCATTTTTAACTTATTTAACTTAAATTTTTCACTTTTTTCTATTAATATTTATTGAAACAGTTTTAGATAGAAACATTTATTTTGGTAGTGCTTTGAGTTTGATTTGGTAGTGCTAGCACAAACGCATTAACAACTGGTCATTATTATTATTCATTAATTAAAACGATTTCAATTGCTATTACTTCAATTTCATAAAACAAAGAGATGATAATGCGTTCAAACCACGATTTTGTTTTAAATTATGCAATTTTTCAAAATGAAATCACTTTTTACGGTATATCAAAATAAAAAAAAAATCACGATTTTGTAGAATGTCGTGTTATGTAAGTAGCTGTTGGCCCAGATTAGAATAATTCTTTTTTTACTTTCGCTTATTAAAACTAGGACGAGTTGGAAGAGATTGGTTGCTGCATCCCGGCGAACATTTTCTTGATGTCGGTTGTGTGGCTTTGCATTAATGCAAAAACCTTTTTTTTTTAAGTGCACTTTTGTAAAATCGTATGCATTATGCTGTTGGCTCTTTGTGCAAACACCACTCGAATGGGTTCGGCTCGTTGCAGATTAATTCCACTTGCTGCAAAGGAAAAAATCTACCGTTACCGTATAAATTATACCAATAAAAAAAAGTAAAAACCCCGTACCGAATTTTAATTTTAAATTTTCGTTTTGATTGACTTACACACGAAACATATGTCGTTTCGGTGTACGCAACCAAATACTATCTAATTGTATTCTTCTGATTGGTTCTTCTTTTATAAATAAATTAAATACAAAATTGTCTACAACTTTATAAATGTAGAATTTATTTATTTGATCATATTTTTAAATTAATATAATGATATCTAAGTATTGGTTATTATTTATTTCATACAATTACCGTTGTTAATTATTTCAATTTCTGGGAATTTTCAATTATTTTGTTTTGTTTATTATTATTTCTTTTTGTTAAAAATTTTTTAGGAGATAGAAAAATATATGTTGGTAAAATTTTTGTTTTTTAATTACTTTCTTTTTAGTGTAATGATTAGAATCGAACCCCAAAGGTATAAATTTGAATTTAATGTAATTACCTGCTTTAATTCAAAATTTTCCGCCTTTTTATCCCCCGATAATTACTTGTCAACGCGATTTGTTCCCTTTTTTTATGTTCCACAGTCATCTCGATAAGTTAATTACATGGGATGACGGAACTTGCACGAAATGAAACTCGCGCGCTTTCTTGCTCGCCTGTTCTTTTTCATCCACGTCTCATCTGACGGGTTTTATTATAAGGATGATATCAATTACTGGGGGACATAAAAAAAATCGGCTGATTCGATTAAAACTGTTACTTCCTAGGTGCAGCGCAGTGTTGCCAGGTGTAACCATACGAAATTTCATGTTTTTGATGATTTTTTCTCAATTTGAGTAGAAAACTGAAGAATCTAGAAATTTACTGGAAAATTTTGAAAAAAATGTCTATACACGTCTTCTGTAATAAAAAAAAATCAAAATGAAAGACTTCCACTTTTTTAATTTGGGTTGCAAATGTCAGTTGCGAGGCAAAATGAGGACGGTTTAATTTAATTTAATTTAAATAGGGTAATTGTTTTTTTTTTCTTCTTCAAAAATTGGTGTTTTTTTAAGAAAGTATAGCGACTTTTGTGGTTTTTTTTTATCACGATACTTGGCAACAGTGGTGCAGCGTATAAATATTTTTTGCTGTTTGCGGAGTGCAGTATATGTTGGAAGTAATTTAATTGTGGAGTCATTTCTAATTTTATGCCTGCTATAAACCAAAAGCGCGCAAATTTTATCTCAGGCACATATTGCACGCCACGAAAGACTTGTTTCTTGTACTTTTTTTTTCGTCTGAAGGAATCTGAGATAGCCACGACTTGAATCGAGCAATAAAATAAATTTTTGTGGACACCAGTTGCATCATTACAATAAATTTTAACTTACAAAAGATTATTTTACTAATGTAACTTTATCTATTTAAGAACGTGGAAGATTTATATATAGATGTGTCAATATTTTAATTTCTTTCCTGTAAATTTTACTTTGTGAGGTTGCAGTAGTTGTATGCGACAGTTATCGAGACGTCAATGATTTTAGGCAGCAGTGGTGGTGGGATTAGGTTACGTTATCTAACCTAACGCCATCACCATCTTTAAGTAAAGTTAGGTGAGGACTTTATCTTGTATATTCTTATGGTTGCCTCATTTGGAACCAAATTCGTGTGTAAAAAAATGTGCAACCACTAAAGGGCATGTAAAGACTTAATTCTAGAACTCTAAAAACAACGCGAAATTTAAATTTTGTTAATTAAGGTGATTGATTCTTACAATAAAATTCATCATTAACGATTGGTATTATTTGGCGCGCTTGCCGTATAAGTCCCGTTCTTCTTCTTTCATTTTAATTGCGGATTGCCAACAATCGGAAAGTGATTCACAGCCCATATTTGGCGATACCTATAAAACGCCACACATCCATCAATATGCGTTGCAAGTTGTTTTTTTTTTTAACGTTTTTCTACTTGCAGAAGAGAAGTTCGTTTGACATTAAGGAAAGAACCGGTGAAATACGGTAGATTCTAATGGGATGGGAAAATTGTGTCAGGATAATTAGTCGCGCGAAACGGGTACTTTCCGCAATTTGTTACTTTCCCTATGAATAAGAGAATTTTATTTTTATTATTAATAATTCGTATTGAACTCGTGACATAACGAGTTCAAGGAATTATTTCACTTTCACTTGATTCTATAACAAGACGAATGTTATAATTGAATCGTTTCTTTCTTTTTTTGTTTCAGGTAAGACATAACGTATGGCAGTATTAGTGTAAGTTACTTAATTTTTAACGTAAAATGTTTATTTATAATTTGTTGCTTTCGGTTATTGAGGAAATAACAAGTACTGGTTTATGCGATTACCGCAAAACCATCGTTAACTACAACAATTTATGGATTGTACATAAGAAAATGTTTAGTCACAAATAAAAATTTCTTCTGCATTTATTTTTGGCAAAACTGTTAAGATGTCATAAAGATAGAAAAAAGTGAAAGAAACAGCATCATATTTTATAATGAAAATATGAAGGAAAATCCTAGGTCCCAAATTCCATATCAACGTATTAATTCACGTCTAAAAATGAAATCCTTTACTAAACAACTAAGAAATTTTCAGACACCATGAGGAATAGAAGAAAAAGAATGAAACAATACTACGATTATGCTAAAAAAAAGGTACAAAATCTTAAGAAATGATTGATTTGATCTACTCCAAAATCGTCAAAATATGGAGAAAATTTTAAATGTAAAATTTTTTGAAAAGGTAAAATTATTTATTTATTAATTATATAAATATGAGTAATTGCAAAATCACATTATATAAATTAAAATCAAAAATTCATTTATTGATTAGGGTATTTATTTTTCCTTTGTTGGCAGTATTAACTGATTTAATTTAATTTATAAGAAAAAGAATGAATATTTGAGTTGTTATGGACATTCATGGATAAAATATTTTAGACCATGACATTGCCATTGTATTTAGTCATAAATGATACATGTCAAATAATCAAAATATCAAATTTCAAATATTTTGATAATTGGTATTTAATATAAGATTTTCGAATTTTGACATTTTGATATTTTTCATCTTTATATTCTCATATTTTTAATACCTTCATGGCATGACATTTTTGGATATTTAAATATTTTTTGAATATTTTGATATTTTTCGACATTTTGTCATTTGGACATCTTTAACCTACATTTTGTTCATTTTTTGTCATTTTAATATTTCTTAAAAGATTCTATAATTTTTGACATTTTATCGGGTTTAATATTATAATATTTTTGACATTCTAGCCTTTATGGACATTTTGATATTTTTTTGCGTTTTTGACCATTTAGTTATTTTTTACGTTTTTGAAATTTTTATATTTTTTTCCAATTGATTCTTTAACGTTTTCGAAATTTTTCATATTTTGATATGACATTAAATATTTTTATATTTGACATTGATATTTGTCTCAAAGTTCCTGTGTTTTACTTTCAAATTTATTTTGACAATGATCTAAAGTATTTTCAATTTGTATTAATTAAATTTCTTCTAAGTAAAACACGTTTCGTCCTTATTGTAACTAATCAGTCACAGATATTAAAGTTGCAAATAATTTTAATTAAAACAACTATTAAATTGCATGTGATTGAAGGTTTAATTTAAAATTGATTACATTCGCATGAACAATCTTTATTCTTCTATTAAATGTACGGGATAGTAAGAAGCTGTAAAGTTTGCGTAAAACGCCGAATCGAGTTTGTTTTAATGCTTTTATAATCTTTTTAGTGTAATAAAGATTTTCTTTGTTTGGTGAGAAGTTACTTTTGCAAGAGGTCGTAAATCATGTCATTTCTTAAATCAATTTGTAATTTGTTTCTTTAAACGTTGCAAATCAAGACAATTATAGAGTTTAACCTTTGACTCGATTCTTATTAGGTAAAACATAAATTCTATTCGATTATTACAAGAAACGTTTCCGTTTTTGTAGTAGGGTACCTTAAGATGATAATAATGGGTTTGGTATAATGCACGAATTATAAATTGTTTGGTTTATTATAAGAAAAGAAACTAATTGAACAATTTTTTTTTGCTATTTTCAGTTTAATAATAAAAGAAACAAATATTGATATGAGAATTTAATCGAATCTTGTTTTACCACTTTGTTAATTGATTTGTTGGTTTGTGTAAATTTCTCAGCCATGAAACACCTCGTTTCGTTAATACATGCACACAAAGGTGTGCCGGTTTGCTTTTTTGATTGTGTACAGAACTGTTTGATGTAATTTGCAGCCAAGTGGATATCATCGATCACTTTTCATTAAAGTATTTAACAGTAAACGAAACGAGAAAGTTAATTATTACACGGATATATTCCGATACCAAAAGAACAGTTAGGTATCTCAAAACTAAAAAAGAAACTGCATCACCATACAGACAGGCACACATATACAAAAAAAAAACAACAAATGAATAATATAATTATCACTATACTTTTATAGTAATGCAATTAACATCAAAATGTTAAAGTTTTTTTTCTGATTGGTTAATGTAATTATCATCCAAACCGTTAGTTACGAAACAAAAAAGTAAATAAATAAAAATTGAGTGTTGAGAGATTCATTAACGTATTGTGTTCGATTAGTTAATGAAGTTTTAATGAATTTTGTGTGTGGTCCAGTTTCATTCGCGTGTCTTGACTAATAGACTTTTCTACTTGGAATTAATTGGATTACGGAAAGTAGGAAGAAAAAAGGGTTTGAGCTTCCATCTCATTAAAATCAAAAAATGCGCCCGAAGTGATGATACGCTTATTAATTTTTGGGAAAATTGAAACGTGACTAATTGGTTTGTGTGGAGATGCGATGCGTTAATTGATTAATAAATTGGAATTTCAATTATGTTCATTTTTTGTTGTAAATGTTGTTTGGAAGTATGAAGGATTTAATGAGTTTTTATTAAAAATTAAATTAACACCTTGCTATTCCAATTATTTTTTCCCAAATTTTTAAATTTTATATAATTTTTTCAATAAAAACATTATTCCATTATTCTTTAAACAATTCACGCCATCTTGCATAAATTTCAAGTACGTCAATTAAAATATTTCGTTTGATTAATGAAACAAGATCTGACTGATTCCATGATTTATAATGGAGATTTTAAGATGTGGTTTTCAAAGTTAGGTCACATGTGTCTTTACGTCATAATTCCATCCGTTGACATTATCTTGGTCAACATCATACGGCCACAACAATTTCTTGGGTTCCGTGATGAAACGCATCGCACGGAAATCAGGCGACACACTGTTAACACACGTTTCTAAAAACCGACTCACCTCACGACCTTTTGTCTAGCGGTAATACCTTTCTCTTCTTAAATTCAAAAATAAATTATAAAAATAAATTTAATTTTACAAATTTTATCTGTACAAATTGAACTACAAATTACTTCTTGAAGAGAACATGAAGAAAGAATGTGAAGTAGATTCTCGTGTGACATCAAAAATTTCAATAAGTCGCAGATTGTCCAACGCTTTAGGGTGCATTCCACATAAAGTTCACAATGTCCGCGCCCACCATCTTGTAACATTGCTTTACAGGAGTTTACAAATGACCGAGACGCCATATCGTTAGTGGTACACTTGTGATCGAACTCCACGTAGTTAAAAACAATAGTATACCAAAATGCGTTATTTAAGTCTAGAAAATGGGGAAATTTTTTATAAACGTATACCAATATTAATTTTTAGTTGCTTCTCTTTTTTAATACATTTACAAATTTTTCTTTTGTTTTCAATATAATTAGAAAAAATATTTAAATAATTTACAATTTTAAAAAAGGGCGGCTAAATAATGAACGACGAACTCGTTTGAAGCCTTAAAGCTTCGATTGTCAAATTTCAGAGACTTGCACATTTGGTTGCCTAACCATTTTCTTAGATTATTAAAAGAAAATCGTTCTTTAACGAAGATAATTAAATAGTATAGTATTATATATAGAGATAATTAATAATTGCATCGCTATTATTATATCAATTCTAATGCGAGGTGTAAATAAACTCTCAATGAAAAAGAATACCAAAACGTCATATTTTTAAAGTAAATTGTATAATTTTATTATTAACATTTTCAATAAATTAGAAGTATCTGTTTACATTATACATTTGTAGTTACCTCCCATCAGGACACTATTATTAACCCAATTCTGTCATTATAACCTAACCTCGCATCATCTGAGTAAACTAGCGTATTATCGTACCCTCCTAAACCGAGGTATTTATTAACAAGTAAATTACAGTGCAATCTCCTTGTGTTTGTCATACGATGTAACACTCATTTGCATGTTTTCCTTCACTTAACGACCACCTTCACAGACGCTAATTGCATCCTCAATACGAAAATTTCGAATACTTCAAGCTTGAATGCGCCACCCACATGAACAAATTTATTTAAATTGTATGACTCTGATATGTTTGTCTGTTATGACGCTTCAGGGATGTGTTATGTGTGTCTTTTTAAAAAGAGCTTAATTGGTGCTTAAGGAACGAACCTAAAATTAAAAGCAAAATGGAACAGGTACAAACAATCTTTTAAAGATTTTGAATAATTTGAACATTGCAATATGTTCAAATGACATATTAAGTCGATACGTCAAAAAATTTTTATAAAATGGCCGCCAATAAAAATGGTAATAAGTAAAAACACATATTTGAGAAATACATATATATATATTATGTCATAATTGAATTTTAACGAATCGTTTTACAGAAAATTAAATTATTTCTTCTTATTCTTCTCATACCAAGCATTCTCTTTTTTGACCAGTTCTTCCTCCTCTGGGGTAAAATCATTCTTTATGTTAAAGGTTCTGCGTATTTCCTCAGGAGTTTTGTGCTTTAACATATTGGCTAAGGTTTTACAAGCGGCATTCAGAAGACCCTTTACTTTCAATAGATTTGCAGCTAATGTCAACTCAAAAAGTGTGTCTTGATCTACATTTAAAAATTCGACATCCCAAGGGCAGATATTGTCGGAACAGTATTCTTCTTCATCCCCGTCATTTGTAGGTTCGTCATCTTTATGACGAGTCACGAATAAAATTACTTTCTTTAAGATTTTCGATTTTATGTTTGGTAATGGGATGGGCTCATTTCCGACAGCTCCCACATCATTAAACATATCCTTAATAATACCAAAGCACTTGGCTACATCAATATCCACGGGAAATATCTTACCTTCTTTCGATTGTAATTTAATTTTCTTCATCCTTAAATGCTTAAGTTCTCCAGATAAGGTAAATAATACGACAGAATCGAACAAACGCGACTTCTGGATTTAAACGTTATAACCTCGTAATGAACGAAACGAATCTGTTTTCTAAAACTTGAAAACTGAATGTAACAAACTTTCGTTTCTATGGAGATCGTTTTCCATAGCCGCATTGATATTAGAAAAACTATCAAGATTTTAGACAGATGATTTTAAAACCACCTACGATCTAAAAAAATTGAAAATTTGAAATACAAAAATCGAAGTAAGCGAAAAAATCGAAATGTAAAAATTCAATAAATCAAGAAACTATTAAATTAAAAATACTCTAAAATCAAAAAATATAAAACTAAAAGGAATAGAAAAATTAAAAAATAAATTTATACAAAACTTTTTTGAAAATTTGGATGTTTTCAACATTTTTAACGTTTCCTGAGAACTTTTTTTATTATTGTTCTTATCAGTTCTTATTAACATTTTGAATTTTAAAGATGTTGAAAAATGTCAAAAGTGCAAAAATATGTAGGAAGCTTGGAAAAACCAAAAAATGTCGAAGTACCATTTGAATAGATAATGGAATTTGTCCTTAGTTTAACTATGGAAATCATTTGAATAAATAGCAGGTAGGTATTGGAAAAATTTGAAAGAAAATATAAACGCAATCGAATATGTGTGAATTCCGTATGGTAAATCGTATTACTCGTGTCGTTGTGTAACTGTTCATGCGGATTAAATGGAGGTGAGCTCACTTTGCGAACAAATTTATGCACAATTATGTATCAATTTATTGTTGGGTGTAAGCGGGAGCGATAGATACCGATCAGTTAGATTGGCATCGTTCAAATAGTGACCCCCATGGACAATTAAAGATGCACGTGCGTACCGCAGATGGAAAGGATTGTACGTCGAAACGTAATCTACTGCCACTGTTGTCCGTCGGTGGCCCGATTTATGCCCACAGATAAAACCGGCTATCATTATAAATATGTGCATCTCTTCGTAGGAGATAGCGGAGATTGTTCAACGCATACAAAAGTGACAAATTAAATGGCGGACGAGATGGTTTATTAGAACCCATTACGCTATCAAATGCTGAGATGTTCTATCAAACAACATATGGTGATGATTTTGCGGCAAATTGATACAGATACCGATAGAATTTAACTCACATTTCTTAAATATCTTTCAAAACTATTTCAAATATCTTTACTCATTTTTCCTTAATTAATTAATGAAACAGTAAAAGTAATGTGTAATTGTAATAGAAATGAGAATTAAATTTTAAAATAAATTAGCTGACTTTCTTTCTTTATTTACGGCCAATTATATTTAGCAAACACTATAAAAGGTTAAGAAAAAGAAAATTAACTACCACCATAGACCGGGTGATAGAATGACCTGAAATTTTGAAACTACCTGTCAGGTATAAAAAGCCATAGTTGAATTTCCAATAAACAACGCTAAATGTTTTAGGTACTTTCGGATTGGAACTATGATAAATTGAAGTTGTATTTACTTAGTCAAAAATTTTGTAAATTTTGAAACTGCCTGCCTATGGATCTTGTGTGGTCTAAATTGACAGGTATCCACGCAAGGGTTTGTCCGAAAAAAATCAATTTATAGTTGCCAAAAAATGGATCTTCATGATTTATTTATTTTTCATTTACCATAATTTCATTTTTTTATTCTTTTAATTTATAATATGGTTAAAGTTTTAATAAACTCACTCATGGCTTAATCGCTAGATGGCCATTACTTGTTAATTTATGTTTTTTATTTTTGTTTAAATCCAATCAAATTAAAATTTACACAATCTTCATAAAAATACCTTTCAAACGATACTACTTGCAAACGGTTCAGTGGTTTAGCCGGAAAATTGAGATAACCAAATTTCCTTACAGTCATATGTTCTCCAAGTCAATAATGGACAGTCTAATATCGAGAATTCTTTTCATAAATAAATTTTTATGGCTTTAAGATAAATACCGAAATGTGTTTTGGATTTTAGAAAATCTTGAAAATTAATAAGTTTCTTCTTCATATTCCATAAAAATAATAATGGTAATAATAAAATGCGTCTTGTTTTACGGCTTAAGATTAGTAACACGTCACGATGATATTGCAGAAATCGATTTTGGCGTGAAAACGGAAACACCATTTTATTATACCATATAATACAATTTTCAAATGGAACGAATCGATTACCCATCCAACTGTCCATAAATGCAGTCACATGACTAGTTTTCACTCGCGTGGGAATCCCAATTTGCAAGGAGTACCGCGAAAAAATTATTATTTTTTTCTCTTTAATATCAATCGTGGGTCGTTCACCATACTAAAAATGGCAAGTTGACACACCCACCACTGTCTCGCTTCAAACATTCTTGACACCCACACCTTGACATTTATGTCGCAAACAATACTTTCACATAAATTCATAAATTAAAAATTGAAAATATTGGAAGATTATAAATTTCTAATAGGGTTGATTATAGCTGCTTATTGAAAACGTGACATTTTACACACATGGATAAAAAATACAAAAAAAAGAAACAAGATTAAAAATATTAAATATTGTTATTAGTACAGTCAATTAGTACACTCGATCTTACAAAAGGTCATGTAGTTCTAATTTATTAATATGGTGTTAGTACCTAAGCTAAATATACACAAAATTGCAGATTTGAAAGACCTGTGCGAGCCACGTAATACCTCAAAAACAGCCGCATTACAAACATAAATTCAAAATCTTAAGTCCATTTTAATTGAAACGTCACAACTTCCCATCAATTATTTTTCTTTTCGTGGTATGCAAGTTGTGTGTACTGATTTTCTATTTTTAGTATTGAAGGTTGTTTTACGACACAATTAATGGCGGCCGTAAATTATCGTTGCTGTCATTGTGTTAATTACATTGGGCACAGATTTCCCTCCCATTTTTTTTGCCCCAAAGAAATTGTTTCATTTTTTGTATGTGTATGTATATGTGTGCACATACGCGTGTGCTCGCACGCTACTGTAGACAGTTCATTACCTCCTCGCACGTTTCCTTTTAACAATCATTGCATGTTAATTGTACATCTTACGAGTCATCAACGTATTAGATCAAGAATTGATAAAAGGAGTTAGAATACATTGTTCGTAATGAGAGATGAGATTCGAGTACGAGAAACTTAAAATCGTTTTTAATACCTTGCTTGCATTGTTTGAATTCTTGCAAAGAAATTAAGAAGATGAAAGTGTGAATTGAAGACTTCAATCTTACAACTGGGATTATGTTATGCAAAATGTCACATTTTTACATTCTCAACATTTGAAAAATGACAAATTTAACAAACGAAAAAAAAATATATATAAAATAAAATATGTGAAAAATCGAAAGATGATTAATTCAAGAAATTTTGAAATGTAGAAAATGAGGAAATTATTAAAAATTTGAAAAATTAAAATTTGAAAAAGTTGCTACCTGTTACCTTTATATGCACGGTAGGTAATTCGAAATAAAGCCTCGTTTAGACGTCATGATTACATTATCGATACAACTATCATCATATAGATGGCACGTTAGTCACTCTAGGGGAGTTATGACAGCGATCTCGCGCTATTTCCCTTGACCAGATAGTTGAGAGTACTATCCCGTATATACACATCAAGTTGGCTGGCAATACTTTTGGACATCTGTCATATAATAGTAAAATGTCAAAACTTAAACTGGATCACATTTAAAACTAGAAAAATTTATAAAGATAAAACAAAAGTGAAGGAATTGCAAAATAAAATTTCCAATTTTGTATTTAAGTAATTTTCATAGAGAAAACTGTTTTAATTTTTTTCTTTGTGTAAACCGCTTTCAATTAAGGAGGGAGAAATACGTATTTGCGTTCTTTGAGTACTAGTGCATACATTTTTAATTAATTATCCTCTCAAATTCAATTTTTATACAAAGGAATTGTTTTAATTAATATTTTTTCTCTGTGGAAATAAATGTTAAAGTTTAACGACGAAGAGGCTTTGTGCAAGCGTATTTTATATTTTCAGATGAGCAAGCTATTCCCTTTTCTTATTCAATTCTTAAGATCATATATCACGCTGTGGATATCGAGGCATTTTGTGAAAGGAATGACTACTCGGCCGGATTTATATTAGAACTAGTTTTTATGTTGGCTACTTTCATTTTTCAGTGCGACATTTTCTGTAACAGATGCGAACATAGAAAATATTATTCATTATCTACTTCTTTTCTTGCATGCAAGAACATTTTTTTCAACAAAGCAAAATAAAATTAGACGAAATGTTTAAGACTAAATGAAACACTCGAAGTTCCCCGGAATGTTAAATTTTTTTATGGGATAATGAAATAACGTAATCTAAAAAAATTAAAATTAAAAAGTTATTAGTATGTACTTCAAAATAAGTGTTTGATTAAATAAAAGTAATAAAATCATGAGGAAAAATTTTTGGAAATTTTTGTTTTTTTTTTAATCGTTAACATTTTCCATTTTCATGTAAAAAAAGGAAAAATAATATGAAAAATGGTGAAATATTAAAAAAAAAAATGAATGAATGGCTGCAATTTGAACTTATTAATTTCTTTCTTTTTAGCAGGAGTGCATCGTTTCCTATTTGTTGCATTGATGATTGAAATAAAAGATTTTTTTTTATTATCACAACTGAAACCTTCGTTCTTTTGCAAAAAGCAAAAAAGAATGCAAAAGTTCGATTTGTTTTGTAGTGAATGCAAAACGTGCAGTAAACAAAGAACCGTGGTTGGTTTAATAACCTTCCCCAGGCTATTTTCTACGCGTATATTAAATGTTTAATTATTACATGCGAATGTATACAGGCTCACAGTAATTTTCTCTTGGCTAAGGATAAATGTTGACACAGCACAAAGGTTAGATTAGCAACGGCCCGTGATTTGTTTCGCGATACAATTTAAACCAACTTTATTTATTAACGGCGGCACTAAAAGATATAAATAAAATTTCTGCATTTACATATGTAAAACCCTTTTAGGATTACAGAAGCTACAACAGAATATCTGACTTAATTTAATGATATTTTTTTATTTCTTAAAATAACAACCGATCATCTATCTTCAATCTTCTTTTTCTATATACGAGGTATGTAATGAGACTAACATTTTTCAATAATTTTATTTGAATAGAATTACAATTCAATATTGTCTCCTTATTAAAGCAGCTTCATTAGAAAGCACATAACACTGGAGGCAGTTATAATTTTATTCTTTAGTGACTGCAGTTTGCTCAAGTAAGAAAATATCAAAAAATTTAGTTGTGGAAGTGTAACAGCAATAAATAGTACATGGCAGAAGTGCAACAACAATATAATTTGAGATGTACGTATGCAATTTATTGTATAAAATACTATTATGTGTTTTAATATTTTACTTATTTGTTATGAATTTCAGAACGCTCGTCCGTTTGCTTTTTAATAGCGCGGAAAAGTTTTACGATTATTTTCATTAAACGCGACACAAAAAATGTTTTAAAACTTCCATTTGCAGCTCTGAACTATTTAATGGCGGCTTTCATTTGATACAAAAAATATTGCTCCCATTTGTGCAGTGCTGCACAGACGAGGGAAGTTAGAGATGGTAATAAATTAACCGAAACTGTAACGAAACAGTTTTAAATCCATTTCATTTATAAATTTAATCTTGGATTAATACATTGTGACACTTTTAAATTATAGATTATATTTAATATTTATATAAATACTTATATAAGTACCTAACGAAGATAAATTGAAGGTATGGACCGAAGAGACTTATTACAACCTATCATATGAGGGTTGTTGAGTTTGATAAATATGAAAAATTTTCAATAGATGGCGCCTCAATCATATTATAAAGTACTTTTACATATAACCCCTTTGAATTAATTATTGTTTTAAAAGGAGATTGCATAAAACACGACATTCTAGCGCCCACAGTTTATAATTTTTTTGTCCCGTCAACATAATAATCCAGAAACTGATGTTTTGTGAGTACGAGTAAAATATTAGCACTCACAAAACAATTTTTGATCATTTTATATGAAAATTGACAAAAAAAAAACATTTACATACTTTACTATTTTCAGTTTGTTTAGCCATTCGTTTAGAATTAATTGCATTTGATGACAGATAATGTCGAGAATTAATAATAAACTTTAATCTTTGCTTTCTTGTGCATAATCTTTAATCTTTTATATAGTGCTCCCATAATAACAATAATAATAATAACAGTTCTCTTCTCATCTTTCATTTTATCATTCTTGCCTCTGCCTCAGATGTGTGACGGGCTTTAGAAAAATTTCAAGCAAAATAACCACTAACCACATTGGCACGTTCTTGAAAATTACATAAATATCACCACCTAATAAAGTTTGTACCAAAGAGGTTATTTTGCTTTAAAATACCTGTCCTTCAGAATTGGTTTCTTGAAAGGTACACTTAACTTCAAACTATTTGCAGTCATTTTGCAAATACATAACTGTTATTATTTTTAGTTGTTTTCGGTTGTATATAATTCGAAACAATTTTGCAAAAATTTAAGTTGTATCATTCTTTGGCAACTATAAACTGACATTTCGAACAAGTCCCACCTGTCCATTTAGACAACGCAAGTACCAAAAGTCTATGGGACACGTATTTTCAAAATTTACAAAATTTTACTAAACAAATACAACTCCCAATTTTTTTATATCTCTAATCCAGAAGTACTTGAAGAATATTGGCATTACTTATTGAGACTTCAGCTATGACTTTTGCCTAATAGATAGTTTCAAAATTTTAGGTTATTTTATCACCAACTCCTGGCCTATGAGCTAAAAATGCGCATATTTTGGGGTTCTCTCATTTAAAATGAAAACTATGCATCGCATAAAAAAATGAAACTAAAATTAAATAAAACTTAGATAAAATTGAAATTGTTAATTTGAGGTTTATAATTCAATTTTAAATTAAAAAAAAACAAGACTCGTTTAATTGCTCTATTTTATTTAGTTGTACTATACAAATTTATTCGAAACTCGTGATTTATAATATGTAATAGTTATTAAAATAGTAACCGAGGCAGGAAAATATTCGTGGTGATTATGTGTGAACCGGGTTCCTAGGTGTTACAGGGGCGATCCATTCATGCGCTGTTCTGACAGTTCATTCTTACCATGTCATTTCCCTTTTTACACTCAATATCCATGAAAAAATCTCCAACTGGACGGTTTTATTTGAAGAAATTGTTCTGGATCGTATCAGCACCTATACCTTTAGTACTCGTATATAGTGGGTTTTTTTTTCTTTCGAAATTCGGATTTACATTTACTTAAGTAGATCCAACTCACGACTCGAATGAATGGAATGCACACACTTCTCAGATTCACAGGATAATCTTCAACATCAACAAAAATTTGTTATAACTCCAATATTAGTGGCATTTTTTGAACAATTCGTTTTTCGACTAATTTTTTTTGTTGTTAGTTGTTGCCAGGAAACTTTTGCACCACTATCTTAAATTCAAACAAAATCAACAAATAATATTTTTTCCAAGGAATTGTGTTTTATATTCTAATAAAAACAACCAATTAAAAATGTGGCAATGTTGCCACTAGTGAGAGAGATATTGATGAAATTTTGCATTTTGGCATAGAAACACTGCTTATATGAGATTTCGCAAAACTATACAAATCTTTCTTTGGTTTTTATAAGTGATGTCTTTTTACTCTAAACAAAACATATGTCGATGCTGAATACCCCAGCTAGTTTAATATAAATTACAGGAAGTAGTTAAAAAAATTTTTTTGCGATGAAAATTATTTGACAAATCTTTTACTTCTTTTTATAAAAAATTGTGCCTAAATTTATATTCGAAATTCCAATGTAAGCCAATGTAATTTCATAATTTGATTGTATACATTGTAGTCATACTTCAATTTGTTTGCATACGTATATCATACTGATCTCGAATACGTCAGTGTCAACCAAAATGGGGGAAAGAATCACCTTCGTTATTTGGATGTTAAACTATGTATTAGCGTTCCTGCTTTTTGCGACTGTGGTTACCCTGAAATTGATGGTGTTTCTTCTGGCAAGAATTTACAGATTCTTTGTAGAATCTGTTTTCAAGAAACCAACGATAAGGAAAGGAAGACCATGCATAGGATTGAAGAGGCAAAATTAGAATTAAATGCTTATGATACTAAGGATTAAACTTTCTGTAACATAAAAAATAATAAAGCATATTCCTGTATTTATTCTGTGTATAAATTTATCTCTTATAAAATGTATATATGTCAATATTTAGCAGTCAATTGCAACGTTTTTATGAAGGAAAATTAAATCAAAGTATTCGGTGTGGTTAAGGGGTTATGTGAAGTATATCTGAATTATCTATTTAACCTCCTAGAATGGTAAAAACGGTAAAAGAATTTAATTATAATTAATTAATTTTACAATCCAGAATTTCATCAATTAGACATAGGTTGTCCATTATGAAGAATTTTATGATCTTTTTAAAGAAAAGTGTAAGCACCAACTTGCTAGTGAATAATGCAGTTATTATCCATTAAGACGCTACTGCTTAACCATTAATTTAAGAAAATCTAAAAGAATTTCAAAGTTTTTATATTTTAATAAGCCCGGAAACAGCTTTGATTAATGATATCAAAAATGACTTTTAACATCTAGATTTATACATGCAACCAAATTTACATAGAAATTTTAAATGTCAATTGTTTTAATTTATTTTCTTTAAAAAAGTAACTGAATTGATTTTAAATATGTTTACAAAAAGTTCCGCGCCTCCTTGAATTGAATTAATAGAGTATTTGAAAAAAGTCGAGTCATTGATTAAGCATGAAATGGCTCATTTAATTCTCTCAAGTTCTTTTTTGTTGTTGTTATATTCTTGACTCTTCCTCCATGTACAAATAGAGAAGGTGGCGTGCAACGTCTAGTCTATTAAAGATAAATAAAGCGGTCAAATAAGAAATAGTTAAGAGTAGGCGAACATACAAGAAAGTGAAGGTCTCGGAATTGAGAATGCAGACCTCATTAGATCAAAAACAAGGACGTGCGTGTGCAAAAGGGGCTCATTAGAATTTTAAAATAATTTTTCAAATTTCCCACCTAGACAAATTCAATTCGTATGAAAAAAAAATAAACAAATAAAATAAAACGAATTATGTATGAAGTTACTTAATTGGCCCATTGAAATATGTTGCCAACGATTTAAATTAAAAAGAAATACGAGCATGTTGCTTTTTTTTGTTAAATATTTAATTTTCTTCTTATTTTTTTTTTTTATATATTCTATTAAAAATTATATCAAGGAATGTCCCGGTGTTTATTTTTCTAGCAAAATAATCCCTTGTTTTGCAAAAAAGAAATTATATCTTGTACGTCTGCATTGTACCTTGTCCGTTGATTGAGATTCCGATTGGTTTTCTCATGCATTGCGGGCTAGACTGCATTGTGTGTAAATTACACCGTCAATTGGAGCCACTTATCTGATTTATAAATAAAAGAAAAATAAAAGAAATGGGGAAAAATACGAAACTAGATTCATGTTTGTATTGGAAACTCACGCACTCGCGCAAATTGATAAACAATAATACGATGTGGACAGATTTAAGATGAAACAGATAGATTTATTGCTTGATATAAAATAGTAGATGATGCCATCTGAATTTTAATGTTCTACTGCAGCCATTTCTGGAGATACACTAAACTTATAAAGCAAGTGACAAGTTAAATTGTGCAACCCAATTTCTACCACAAATATTTAATAGTAATAATACGAATTAATTTGCATATGAATTTATTATATCATTAAAAGAGATAAACAGGATTGTCCAGTAAATATTTACCAAACATCTCACAAAGAAAGCAAGATGTGCATTTCGCCTAAATTATAGAATATTTAGAATTTTGATTCAGTGCGGATAGATGGCTCCAAAAAGTGTAATTTTTTTTTGCAGAAAAAATAGAGAGTGTGGTCTAAAAAAGACTTCATTTTGGAATTATACGGAAAATTTCCGATCGATTACATATATTCCAATTAATTAAAATTGCTAGTTCCACAAGGAAAATGCGATTTTCTTAAGTTAACGTCGAAAAATAACCAAAAAACGTTCGAAAAATAAATAAAACACATTAAATTAATTTGGATTTGTTATGAACCAAATCCACATAAAATTACAGATCTTAATTACACATCTCCGCAATTCCTTTGTTTTTCTTCAAATTATTTCCTAAGAAATTAATCTCTTTGTATTTACCCACTAACAATTTTATTACAGTTATATTAGACATAATTTTTTTCGGAATCTAATCCAAGTTATCATAACATTTTAAAACAATTTCCAAGAATCACTTGCGTGGAATTTTCTATAAATATAAAGAGCACTTTAATTAACGTCGCATTGTCTGAACAGGATGCGGCCATTTACTTGAACACAATTAATGCAAGAAAAACGAATTGTAAAATAAAACTGCAAAAAAAATGAGTCCTATAATAAATGCCCAATTAAATTACAATTACGGGAGGTTGTTTGCAATGAAACTGGACACTACATATCGCCATCGAATCGGAAAGTTAAATGAGCGACAAGAACTCGGTTGGTTTTGAACTTGACTAATCACATTCCAAAGACTGATTCGCGCAGAGACATATTTTAATTTTAAATTTGAACTAACATGTGCATTTAAATTGGTAATTAAATTCAAAAATGAAAGTGAAAAATTGGAAATTTATACCGTCATTTATTTACAAATTGACTTATGGTACTCAAAGTTGCACGGGTTAAATAATTATGATATTATTAATAGGTCTAGACTAGTGCAGAAATTTTTACAAAAAAGTATCACCATTACCTTTTCGTTTTCTCCCAGATCTATCTCAAGACATAATGAAATCGAAGAAAAATTGAAAAATTAAAGAAAAGTTGAAACAAAACTATTGACGAAAAGAGGTAACGCGAATAGATGATATGAAAGACAAAAAAATTGGAAAAATTTAATAAAATTAATGTTTTCAAAATAAATAAATAAAAGTAAAAATGCAAATGATATATGTCGAAAAATTCAAATATCAAAACGTCATATTATTTCATTTTGAGGTTAATAATCTTTGGTATGGAAAAAAGATTTTCTCGTAGTCCTGAAGGTGAAATTAAACAGACAATTAAAAAAATTTGCTTTAATGTGGTTGTCACATTTGCATTAAAGGCACACATTGCACGCCCACACACACGACTTGGGCGCGCGCGCTAATTTATTCAGTGACAATAAATTTCTAAAACAACGGTTTGTACCAAGCTCGCATGGAGAATAAACAAGATGGCAATGGATTTATGACGTGCAATTGAATTTGAAAAGGAAAATCAATTTCCTTATAGTAAATAGACAATACGATAATTAATTTTCTTTTATTTTGTATTTAAATATTTTACTATTTACAATTAAAAAGAAAACATTTTTTTTCAAATTGCTTTTCTTTTGTACTATCCTTCTATTTTTAAATTTTCTTGAATTTGTCATTTAAATCAAGACTGCTTTATCCACTCTATATTATCCTACTTCATCCTTCACTTTTGTGGAATTATACTTCTGCACAATTCACACATCCATTAAAGCAACCCTGTCCAACATCTTTTATGAAGAAGTTTTTAAAACAGCTAGAAAAATGTGTTCACTTAAAGTAAAGTTCCCACAAAAGTGTTAACTAATTACATCCGACATCTCCATAAACGTGGTTGCATGCATCATGCTCATTTTCTCGTCCTATTTCTTTAAAATGTTCCCTCTATTATTGGAATATCATCATTTAATTTCACTGGAACATGCTGGTTACATTTAACCGAAGGAAAAAAGAAGAAAATATTATGTCGGGAATGTTACACTCAACTAACCGTCTTAATTTCGAGTGGAACGTTAATTAGGGTAGAAGAGCATGTAGAAAGGATGCACCATCTTCCATAAATAAAGTGGAGTACTCGGTTTAAGTATGCATGACTTCTAAGAATTTTGTAATGTGAAGTAAATTGAAGGGTAGGGCGCTCGCTTATTGCATTTGTGACCCTAATATCTTTGTAACAAGCTCGGCATGCAATAAAATTCACTTTTGTTATAAGAAAACCTTCACATAATTAAATAGTAAAAATTAAAGAAAAAAAAAAAGGTTTGTGCATGAAGTTCCGTGCATTCTTTTTAAAACAAAACTTTTTATTGGGTTTTTAAAAAAATGTGTGGAATCTTCCTAGATATACCAAAAACATTGCTTTTAATAACCATGGTAGAATTAAACTAATATCTTCAAAAGTTGCAGTTATTAGGACAAAAAAAAAAGAAAGAGAAACCAATTTATTCAGTCAACCGTTTCTAATTTATTAAATTAAATTATTCTCAGGATTATATACAAAAAGGAAAAACATCAAGACGGAGAGATGAGCTAAGATAATTTTGTAATTAATTCTTGATGTTTTTCATTTTTTCTATAGACCTGAGGATAATAAATCGAAACGTCAGTTAAATAAATTGGTTTTTAATTATTTTTTGTCCGGAACTTTAGAAGAAATTATTTTGAGAAAATTATTATTTTTCAAGGGAAATGTGAACTTTCATGGAAATTGAAATTTTCCAAATCAAATGTTATTTTGTTTTCAAGTAAAAAATGAAAAATTGGAAATTTGAAAAATTAAAATATGGAAAATTTTAAAATATAAATAATAACAGAAAAAAATTCTTTACAATCACATGTTTAGATGTTTTCCTGCTACCATTTATCCTCAAAAAAAAAAAAAATTAAAATAAATTCCAAAGATTAATTACTCTTTTTGTCTGATACAGTTATTCAAATTAAATCAACGACAGTTATTGTATGTGTTCGTAACTAATACAACTTGAGATCAACAAAGAGATTTTTTTTAAGTAATTTGAATTCGCAGCAGATGCGGTTTGATTGCAGATATGCTCAAAAAGAATAGATGTGTTTGTGGGTCAGACAATCAGAAGCAAATCGAATGTAAATCAAGCCGTTATGTCATAAAAATCGATGAATGGATAGTGGTCGCACATTCGACATTGTTTATTTTGTTGAGGAGGAAACTTGAAAAACCTGAAGTGTTGAGTAGGAACGTGCGCCGGATGGTAAAGACTTTTTAAATCGATCTCTCCAGCGAAACAATATGTGATTGCATCGATTTGATACGCGACGACGTGCTCCAATTCCATCATACTAATAAGCAAAAAATAAACAAATCATTCTGCAAGAAGTAAAATGGATAGACGGATTGATGGATTGTTTGTTCTCGAGACCTTGGAAGTCATTCGTTATTTTTTTCTTCAGGCAGAAATTTTTGTTTGAAACTATGACTTTGAAGCATATGGTATTTACAAAAACAAACGACTGTTTCGAAACCTTTAACATAAAACAGTTCAAAATGTCCAAAGTCAAAATAATAAACGTTAAATGAAAAGAACATAAAAAAATTCGAAACTATTAAAATATTGAAATGCCAAAAATGGAAGTTGATTTTCACATTTGCTTCATTTTAGCAAATTATTGACTTTTAAAATAACACAACACCACAAGCCATAAAAGTATTTTAAAATGCTAGAAATTTTTTGAAAATCTGGAAAAATTGATCATTGTTGTATTAATGTAATTTTGGTTTGCCCTAGTAAAGATATATTACACATACAACATTTTTCTCCCACGATTTCTCCTCACACTTCTCATTTTATTTTTCTTCAAAGAATGGCAGGAAGCATCCGTCTAAAAAAAATGAAATCCATTTAATTTGTATGCATTTCAAGGACTGAATGTACAAGTACATGCAGCGATTCCATCGTACCGAATACATTAACATAAGGAGAGAGACGTGGCGCGCGAGCAGTTTGCTTTTCAATTAACTCTATACAAAAAAATTTCGAGCGAATGCTTTAAATAAATAATTAAAACGCGATGCAATTAGTGTAAAAGCTATGCACAACTAATTATCCCCGCATCGCACATAAATAATAACCAGGAGAAGATGATTTATTTGAGTGCATTCAATGACGGCTTTAAATCATTCTTACGCAAAATAAATAATTAAATTGATGGGGAAGACAGAAGGAAAATATGACGATGGGAGGATTTTAAAGTTCAATTGCGATTTGCTACGAGATATTGTAACATACATCGAAATATAATACTTGGCATTCTTGGAAAGATTTTTATTTGGTTAAAAAATAATTGGAGCAAAACTATTCGTTTTAGAAAATTGTTTATTTAAGTGATTAAACACGTATTTTAACTTTAATTAACTTAAATGTAATTACTGTTGTTAATTCGTATAAAATTTGGCCGCATATATATTAACCCCTTCTGTTTATTTCAGGTATGTCGACCGACAAGTTGCCCTACTCAAACTTTTTGCATTAAGGTAAACATGATATTATTTAGAGAATGGAAATTATAAAACTTAAATAAACAATAAAAAATTAGAGACGTTTCAAAATTAAATGGATCCGTAGCCGACTCGGCGGCAAAAAATGAGAGAGAGGATGTTAACAATTACAAAATATTTTTTTAAATTTTTATAATTTTAAATTTCTCGGTTTTTAGATTTTTTTAAGTATCTTTTTTTTATATATAATGTATAATGCTTTCACTTGTTATATTCTCGTGTGTAAATCTCTCTTTTTAATGTCTCATTGTAAGTTTGCAAATAATTAATGAAACCTCATAATAATTCTAATTAAATTCCAATTTAGTATTCTAACTGGATTCACTTTCGTAATAAAAACGCGTTTGCACAAGTACACTTTATACATTTGCAATTTTAATAAATAATTTAAAAGACGTGCGCGAGCGAGCACATTCACATAAAAAATAATTTCTATTTGAAATGTATAGATCAGAGGAATGCACTGAAATATTTATATAATCGCCCGATATCGTTTTGATAAACCCGCCATTAATCCTACATCGACTTCCTACAACGAATATTAAAAACCAAATACAGCTGTCTTTCTAAATCCATCTCTTTTCAATGTATAATCTGAATAGGACGGTTTAGATGTTTTCTTTTTTTTATTTCTTTACATTAATTACATTTTATTAGACTCCTCTTCATTTTTATTAACTTACCTACCTAATCCTTTTTGAATTTAATTCCTTTCTACCGTACCTTAATGTCAATTTAATTGAAGTATCACTTTCGGTCGTTATTTATTTATTTTTTTTAACTTTTAATCTCTCACGTTTCTAATAAATTTCATTTGCTCAATTTTTTTATTGCTATTTAAGTATATTGCAATTAAAGTTTAGATGGAAGTTCTTCTGGTTATATTAGGAATAGTGTAGGTCATTTCAATCGAATTTAGATTGAATTGAAATTGACACATGAGAGCTTCCCATATCTAATTATCCACCACAGAAAGCGAATCTAATTAAGATGAATTCTCCGGAGTGAAATTTAATTTCCTATTTTAATCATCAATGGGATTGAAACACGTATACACTAACGTCTGCTTAAAACAACAATTAAAATGAAAAAAGAGCTATAAACATTGAAGAAAAAAAATGAAGAAAGTTATAAATGTAAAAAATGTCAAGTTCCAAAAACCAAAAATTTGGAAAAAATTAAAAATCTAAAAATTTTAAATTGACAGAAGATATGCAAATATTTAAAACAAAATATAATTCAATTTAATATTTCCACATTTGACATTTAATATTTTCAAAGAATATGAAGCAGTAGGTCAAAATATACAAATTTCCAAGTAGGACCATCTACTGGTCATATGTGGAACTATTACAGTTGAATAGGTGCGTTACAGATAGCACCACCTATAATCAACGAATTATTTCATTGTTAAACACTAATAAAGTAAGAAGATTGTAAAATTGAGAGTATTTTGAATGGGGCAGTTAATTTGAATTCCTTGTAAAAAGAAATCGATAAGAAAACAAAAATGTGTGCGGCTTACCGTACCATTTATTTATGTTTTCTTTTATAGGTTTTAAGAGTAAGTACATTAAAAATATCGCACATAAAATATTGGAACCGTGGAGAGAACCGCGGTTGGAAAAAATGCCATGAAAAATCCTTATCTTTTTAATGCCCCTTCGGAATAATTAAAATCAAACATCACCTGATTTATAGTGCAGTATTTAATTCGTTAATTAAATTTCGTCCATTTAAATAACTGGAACTTTCCCATTAAAATATTTTTGAAAGAGCGAGCATTCTATAAAATCCAAATTTTATTTTACATTCGCCCGAAAAGTTATCTCTTTTATATTCATTTATTTTAATTAGGAAGCAAAAAGGGTCTAGAAAAGTGTCACAAACGTGAGTGCGGAATAAGCAGAAAAAAAGTAAGAGTCCTTTTTGTTGGAAAACAAAACCGCAATGTAGTGAAAGTAATGGGCAATTAGCGGGCGTGCATGTGTTACACAACTTTTGCACCGGTTCTCTTATGATCTGGATGTTTTGTAAGAGATTACCGCTGATTTTCACGCCTCCGTGCATTTGTTTTTCCTTGTATGCTAATTATCCACCTTTGGGTACGTGCACTCTACTTCCTTTTAACGCAACAACACAAAAGACGGAGGTTAGACATAAAAAAAATCGCATTAAAAAATATCTAATGAGTTTCTTTTAATGTAAAAAATACGAATAAAAGAAAATCGACTCCAGTTTAGGTAGATTAGTGGTAGCGTACTGGCTTCTTTCGCAAAGAGCCTTGCCAACTCTACGGCTTTAACAGTTTTTTTTTCCAAATTATACTTAAACTGTTTTTAAATGATAATCAATTTCACCAACTCCTTCTTGCCTTAAGAAATTTGATTTATTTTAAAATGAATTTGTACAATTTTATTAAATTGGTACGATTTTGTTATCAAATCTACGCACATGATATGGATTAAATTGTCGATAGTAGTAACAAATGTTGTAAAAATAAGAAAAGTAAGAAATTCCAGCATTCTAAATGTAGTTCTTTAAATAACCGGCAGCTATTTAAATAGATTGGTCCATACAAGAATATATAAATAAATAATAGACGTTTTATTTATTTATTTTTTATTGAATGCATTAGTTGCCTATCCTTAAAATTCCCAGCACCCGTCATCGAAATAATCG
>JAODAH020046017.1:0-15614 GCA_027574865.2 Coproporus ventriculus | reverse complement strand
TTGGATCATGTTAATTTTTTGGGCTTGTAAATCGGCTTGATCCGAAGGGATTGTTCTAAAATATTTGATATTTTATTATACTTGTTCTACATAAGGCCCCATGTTTGTTTACGAAGGGTGATCTCTTGAATGATCTTAAAGAATAAACTAATTTTTTAATTTCTTTGTATGAGACAATGTATAAGGCTAAGAGCTTCATGTTTAGATAAAAGATGTTGGGAGATTAATTAGAGCAAACCATTAGAGGTAGTAGGTAGTAGTGACCAAAATTTTGTGAAGTAGAAATAATTGATTTTCATTTATTAATTAGAGAATGAAAAACTTGTTAATTTAAGTGGTAAAAATATTTCAAAATTTTCAAATTACCGTGCTAGAATACCTCCGTGAACAGCTGGATGTAGTGTTTTTACACGCCCACCTAAGATTTCCGGGGCTCCTGATATTTCTGAAACATCTTTCACAACCAATCCGGCATCACGAAGGCTTTTTGCTGTACCTCCACTTCCAATTAAAGTGAAACCTAAATCATTTAAACCTTTGCCAAAATCAATTAAACCAGTTTTGTCAGAAACAGAAAGAAGAGCTGCAATAGAAAAAAAAAAAATTAAAGAATAAGATGTTTTACACTTTTAAAATTCCATTAAAATAACTAAAAATAGTAGACATCCGAAATAGTATAAGTATGCAACCCAAAAATCACACAATCTAAACCTAATTCGTTTATAAAAAAAAGTAAAAATAACTCAAAAGAAGAATATGTAAAAGCCACGTGTGGTTTTCTACTTAACCTCCAATTTGAATTAATTATAATTATTTAAAATTCTTTCTTAATTTTAAAAGTATTAAAAATTGTTAATTGACTTACCAATGTTTCTGTTAGCCATAATTGTGTTTATTCGCCTAAACTGACCACAATAAACTGATGAACCAGTTAATCCCGCGAAATACAATTGCCTCTTAAAAGGTCTGAAAAGGTCAAATGGATAAAAGATTTTGAGTTTAAAAACAAGCTGATAAGAGCTCAACTTTAACATCTATATTGTTTCCTATCAATTGCAAAATGTTATTACATAATTGCTTTGACGTTAATTAGAAACTGGAACAAATATATTTTGCAGAATTAACAAAAAAATTCATTAACCTTTTCAATATTCCACAACAAATTAAAATGGAAGGGAGACATTCAAATATGTAATTTTCAAAAAAAAAAAATGTTTCAAAACCCAGAAAGCATATTTTCCTGTTTATTCTATAAATTAAACTAGAAAATTTGAGGAATTCGTTTATAAAAATTTTATTTTTTGCCTCTATCAAAAGAATAAATGATTCAACAAGGTCAAATATAATTATTATTAAAATAATACTAATTTATATGTAATTGTAAAGCAATTTAAGTTTTGTGTTGTATATTCCATATGTAAAGGAAGAAAATGTTTTCTGTTCCATCTTTCTTTTTCTTTTTTTTTCCACTTCAATTCTTTCATTGAATGAATTGTTTTTAATAACCGTTGTCCTAGAGTCTTTAACTTCCGTTTTTATTTATTGGTAGGGAATGTAACAAATAAAATTTTTTATTTTTATTTATTTGTGAAGAATGAATTTTCATCAGAAGAGAAAACATTCATTGAAAAATATTTAAATATAAAACGTATATAAATAGAAGTGTAGTTACAATACTTATAACTTAACCTAACTTAACATCTTACATATTAAATAAATGGATGTATAAATGCGGTATTTATCACAATTTTTAACGAATGATGTATATGACAGTATCACCTTTATATAAATATTACAAAAAAAAAATGAAAATTTTAATAAACAAACAAATATAACACAATAAAATCTGAGTAACTGCAATCGAAATTTTTATATAAAACGATGGTCCAATTAAATTCCGTTTTGTACAATAATTTGAGCAAGTTGTATGAGCAGCCATTATTTTGAATTATAATAGAAATTTGTTTGTTTACATCACAGTCAGTTTATAGGATTGTCTTATTCAGTTTCTCTTAGATTTGGTATAGGAAGAACGCAAGCTCCAGCTCGTCCAGTTAGTAAAGAAGCCAAAGAGCTCCATTCATTTATGTTGGGATCGTATTGTTCCACCGTACTTAAATAATTATTTCCATCATATCCTCCTACAGCTATAATTTTATCACCAAATAAACAAGCAGCTACAGTATCACGTTTGCTCGATAGGGATGCCACAATTGACCAGGAATCAGAACCTACAAAACAAATTATAGATACAATTTATCAATTGTAATTTTGACGTAATCAACGTTTTTCATAAAAAGTCAAGTAAGGAATTTTAAATGATTTTTAAAAGCCATACCAGGATCATATCTTTCGACACAATCAAATCTAGAAGCTGCAGGATTGTTGGCTGGAGCATCTTGTCCTCCCATTGCATATAAAAATCCATTAGCAACAGCTACCCCAACTCCACTACGACGACGAGTCATTGGAGCACATTCAATCCATTTGTTCGTATGTGGGTCATAGCACTCAACTGTACGTAAACATGAAGCTCCGTCTCGTCCTCCAACTGCATATAATTTTCCTCCTAATACAGCAACACCAGCTGAACATCGTTGACATTGCATAGGAGCAACATAATTCCATGAACGAGTTAATGGATCATATCTAACAAAAAAAAACAATAAATTCAAATTAAACATTTTCAAAAAATTAATGAAACTACCTCTCGACGGTATTTAAATAACTCCACCCATCATGTCCACCAACAGCATAAATTGGACCACCTAACACTGCCACTCCAAGCCCATGTCGATGTGTATTCATAGGGGAAAGTTGCGTCCATGTACTAGTCTCAATATCTAAACATTCCATCGTGTTTAAAGTTTTAAGTCCATCTCTCCCTCCTACAACTAGTAATCTGGAAGTAGAATTAATGTTCTATAATTTTTCAGATTCCAGAAATGATGAATTAAATGAAATGTTTAGTAGGAATTCAAAAATAAATATGCACAAACAAAATATAACCTAAAAATTATAAATAACATCTTACTTTTCCCCCAATAGTGCTATACCAAATTGAAGTCTTCTTCCACTCATAGTATGCTCATTTCTCCAAAAATCGCTCCTAGGATCATACATTTCAATTGTCATAGCCCCTTTATTTTTATCCATTCCGCCAACTACTAGTAACTTCCCCAAAGTAGCTTTCCTTGGCTGTGTACGTAATGACATCATTTGAAGCCTTCTTTCAGGGAGTAAGTGCCACTTCATTGCTTCCATAATCAATTTTTGGCATTCAGGATCACACCCAACCATATTCTCTACTTGATCTATCAAAAATGCAGGTTCCAAAAGAGGTAATTTAATTAAAGCTAACAATTTAGCGACATACTGTTTCCTATTCTTTGGATCATGTTGAATCCAACTCATTAACGCATGAAATATGTGCTGTTCCGAAGAAACATTAAGATCATCACTTGAAAGTAGATTTGTTAATTGATGGAAGGATAATTGTAGAAATTCCTGGTTTTTAATAACCTAAAATATTAAATAGTTGATATTTTTCTAAAAATACTTAACCCCCCCGATTAATTTACCTGCATAAAATGTTTGCTGGTGTATGAATTAGCTTCCTGCATAAGACTAGTACAATTTTGATGCTCTGCAAAAACCGCAATCCCCAAACAATTACTAGGATGAAGTTGATTCACTAGAAACCTAGAACATGCCTCCATAACCTCTGATAATTGCATTAAACATGCTGTGCTTAATAAAGTTTCTACATTATCTTCTCTTATTTCAACAGTTCCAGTATAACAGTAATTCACAACGCTTTGCAGAACATCCCCATTAATATTTCCAAGGGTAATCTCATGTTCATCAGCTTCCCGTAAATTTCCTGTAAACATCGCTGCAAAATATTCACTTGCAGCAGATAAAACAAGCCTAAAACAAAATAATAATTAGAAGATGTATTTATAGCTCTCTTTGTTCTTACCTATGTGCGGCCACTTTCCTTTCACTAATTCCAGCCACTAATACAACATCACAAAGCTTCCCGGCTTGTAAATAATGCCTCATGCAAGATAAACTATTCTCTGCATGCCCTTCACAACGAAACTGTTCATCTTGTGATGTAGATGAAGCGGATGAGAATAATGATAATCGACTAAAATCTCTAGGTAAATTTTCGGTGCTTGAAAGGCTGTTACTTCCTGCAATCGAAGGTTCTTTCACTGGACTACTTAAGGAACCATTAACAGCCATTTTTGATTAACAATCACTCTAAATGAGATTCGGTGGTGTTTCTATGCCACTTTTGTATTGTTTCAGTCAAACTTCTTTCTTGCATTTGCAGCAGAATACAAAGAAATGTTAGTGACAAAAACAACATAATGAAGTTAGCAATAAATAAGATTCGGGTATATCAAAGAACAATTTATTAATATATGAAATCTACGTTTCTCAACGTTTTATTTTAAATTTAATTAAAGATTAAACACACTGATTAAATCCAAATGTGAAAAAAATAAAAATAAAAGTACAATTAGATCTAATTAGACATTGAAAGTAGTTTTAAGTAGGCAACCAAATAAGCATGTAGTATTTATCTCAATTTATCTCGTTCGTTCGATTAATTTATTCGTACTTCCGAACTATGTTCAAAACCACCTTGAAAACCAAAAAGATTAACACAGTTTTCGTATTATTAAATATAAAATTAGTCAAATCCATTGAATATTGTCATATCTTTCAAAAGAAGCTAATTTCGTGGCTTTTTAATCCGCCATTGCCTTTTGACATGTGTCATGTATGAATAGGTGACAGGGGGTGACAGTCAAACAGCTGTTTATGCTCTCGTTTCGTTAAGAATTTACCCCCTGTTTTCTAAAAAAACCTTTTGGAAATTCGCCCTTTGTTTGAAAAGTTGATGTGCGTAGGAAAAATCGGTGTACAAAATGAGTGATTCTAGTTCTAAGATTATTAAGGCAATAACACACTATCAGGAGAATTTAGAGAGATACTGGAAGAAAAACGAAGAAACTAAGGTAGGAAATGGTGTTAAAAATTTCTGATAAGTTTTTAGGGTAATTGATAATTTTGAGGTTATATATTTTTAGATGTTGCATTGCATTAGTCGCTTAAATGATATGCCAATAAGGGTTGCGCACCTTGAGGAAACTGGAGTGGGGCGTACTGTTAATGCTATGAGAAAACTTGTAGGCAATGTTGGCGATGCAGCAAGATCATTAGTTAATAAATGGAAGGAAATGGTAGAACAAGATGAGGAAGATGAAGGTAATCAATTTAAACGGATAATTTCTTAATTAATTCTCTAAGCAAATTAAATTCTTCATTACAGAATCAGAATTAAAACATAAAAGTAGAAGTAGTTCTAGTCACGATAGAGATAGTGACCAATATGAGGAAAAAATTAAATTAGAAGAGAATCGGAAAGAAAAAGAGGAAAAACGACGAAAACAAGATGAATTAGAAAAGGCAAAGAAGCAAAGGGATAAAGAAGAAAGACAGAAACGTGAGGAAGAAGAAAAGAAAAAAAATGAGGAACGCGAGAGGAAAGAAAAAGAACGTAAGCGACAAGAAGAAAAAGAAAGAAAGAAACAAGAAGAGAAAGAGAAGGAACGATTGAAACGGGAAGAAAAAGAAAGACATAGGAAAGAAGAAAAAGAAAGGCTAAGGCAAGAAGAGAAGGAAAAGAAAAAGCGTGAAGAGAAAGATAGATTGAAACAGGAAGAAAGGGAGAAGAAAAGACAAGCAGAGAAGGAAAAAGAGAAAGAAAAGAAAAGGCAGGAAGATAAGGAAAGGAAGCGGCAAGAAGAAAGAGAAAAAGAAAAGCGCAAAAAAGAAGAAAGTAGCAGTAAAAAAAGAAACCATGAAGATGATTCCGAAGAAAATGAACACAGAAAAAGACATAAAAGCAGTAAAGATGAGAAAGATAGGAAGTTAAGTCATCATACTGAAACTCATAAAAATAAAAGGAGTAGACATAGCAGTTCAAGCGAGGAAGAAGAAGTATCTAGTTATTCAGGTCTTAAAAATTTAGTTGATAATGATAGTGATAGTGATACGAAACCCGTGAAAAAAATTGGTGAACACAAAAAATCAAAATCAAGAGAGGAGAAAAGTTCAAAGAAGGCAAAAAAGAAGAAATCTGTTGATTCAGATGAAGGCGGAATTGGGTGCGAATCCGGTACTAGCTTTGCTGATGCTCTAGGTATGTTAGAGCCTATTGGGGGTTCAAGCACAAGCAAAACTTCATTCAAAAAGACACAACCAATAGAATCTCCAATCAAAACAGTAAAACAGAAACCTGAGGTAAACATATTACGATTTAAGAAGTTTTAGGGAACTATTCTAATTTTTTTAGGTCTCAACATCACCATCACTTTTTGTTGCACCACCTAAACCTGAACCTCTAGATCTCAACATTTCTAGTCTTCTTCCAACAATTTCAACGAATTACAAACCTTTAGGTAATTTGCTACCTATAGATTCTGACATCAAAAAGAAACAACAACAACTACAAACTTGGGATGATGAAGACCTAACAAGACTGATGTATTCAAAGAACCAAAGAACAAAGGTGTATTCGGGGAATAAATCAATATGGGGGAAAATACCAACCTTATTCGAGTTGTGTATCCGACTGCTGCAAGATAACATAGATGGTAACTGTATTTCTAACCTAACATTTAAATATCTTCTCTATTTCTTTAAAGATATATAGCTATAGTTTTGTTATACAATAAACTTGTATGACCTTCAACTTGAAATTATTTTAAATAAGCCACTTTCACTTTTATAGGTCCTTCAAATTCATTTATAACATAACCTCAAATATTTTGCTTAAAATAAAATGTAAAAAATTTTTAGCTTTAGAATTTACTGGAGGTGTTCCATTTGATCTTTTAAAACCAGTATTGGAAAAGGCGACTCCTGAACAGTTATTTACACTAGAACACCACAATCCCTACTTAATTGAGGACACGGATGAATTATGGAATTTTCATTGTCAGCGCGAATTTCGTAATAAAAGACGTGAAGAATTGGAAACGGCTAGAGAAATGTACATGAGATGTTTAGATGAAAGGGAAAGAAAATTAAAAGCTTTAACTGCAAATATTAAATTATCACAAGACAAATCGATTCCAGTGCGACAGACTAAATTAGCTTATGTGGACTCAATGGTTAAACCACCTAGGAATATTTTAAAGAAACAGGTACAGATGGATAAAAGAAAAAAAAAGTGGGGACATTTGATTATTTTCGTTTTGTAGATTAAAAATGGTATTGATAAGAAACCAGCTATTACACCATCTGCCAGATTGACCACTTTGACTCAAGCAGCTCATGCTGGAGCGACTGTAGCTGTACCATTACGAGGAGGAAATAGTAAGTTTACTCAAAAACGGATATTCGTTTTACACCAGATGCAATTATTTTTTTGCAAGATTAAAAATTTCGCAATTTTCACGTCCTTTTATAGAAAAAACATATAGATTACAAAATAACGTTTCCATTTATTTTTTTGCTATTCTCTCTCCTCTTGACTTTCATTTCTTCTTTCTTTTTCATGTTCTTTTTGCCTTTGTTTTCTGATTTTATATTTGCATTGATTTAATTATTAATTTTTTTCTTGTTTATTTTATAGGTAGTCAAATGATTAAACCGAAAAAAGCACCTTTAATGGCAAAAACTCTTCAATTAATGAAAGGACGTTTCCGTAGATAGCTAGTTCACCTAATAAAAATTGTTTAGATTAGTAGGATTAATTAAGGACAAATTCAATTAATTGATTACCGTTTCAATTTTATTTTACAAAAGTTAACTTTATATGTATTTACTGTTCTTAACAACATCATGGACTGTGATTTAAAAGAAAATATGTAAATATACCGAAAATAATTTTTAGGTGCGGTTAAATCATTTCATTTCGTTTCTGAAATACAAAAATCGCTTCCCAGTTTTAAAAATGTGTTTTGTACTGTATTTTAAACTATTATTTTGTCACCAAATTGAAACTATGGAATAATTAATTTTATAGGTTAGAATTTCAATTCTAAAATCGAATAAAATTATTAAAAATGAAAAAATCAAAACTTAAGAACCACAACTATTAAGTCAATTTGTGAAAAGTCCTTAAATTTTATTCCTGGAGATACAATTAAATCAGAAAAATAATAAATAAAAAAAATAAAAAATAGAGAGCCGAGAGAAAGTTTTGATTTCTTCTGTTACTTAAATACAATTTAGCAAATTATTACAGGATGATGTATTACTTTATGTTTATTTATTTTTGTTTGTACACAAAAATGTTTTTGTTTATTAAGATAGGAAAAAGGGATTTTTTTCTTTTTATATTTATACGTTTTAAGTTTTGTCAAAATTTTGGATCATGTACATTCGTTTTTATTTATTGTAGAAACCATAATTTTCTAGTCTAGCATTTTATACATTAAAAATTCATTTCTCTTAAAATATTTATCTAAGAAATGATTTGACTGCTTCTGCACACAAATAAATGAATTATAATAAATAATATTTTCATATTATGTCTTATTATTTCTTATAATCAATTGGATAACAAAGTCAACGTTAGTTATTTGGAATTAAAAACGTTAATAAGGTTAAAAAAATAATATATTTATTATATGAAAACGTAAATACTAATCTAAAGAAATAAATCTAATGATTTGGTATATTTATTTTATAATTTGCGATCTTCTGACAAGGTCTTTGTAATGGATGACCCAACAATTTTGCCATTGCAACATGCAAATCTAATGCATTTCTCCCGACAGGGAAGAAATATGCAAAACCCTTATTATCCAACGATTGCAAAAATTTAAAAATTTTTATACAATTATTTTGAGAATTTGGAATTTCATGTGTCATAAGAACATCCAAAGTAAAATATGGAGCTTCCAAAATAGCTTTCGTAATTTCATTTCGATTTAATTGTGGGATAGTAAATGACCTACCATAAATTAACAAACATCTCACAATATAGTTTGGAGGAATATTCTTATAATGTTGCTTTATATCTACTTTCTCACGTATTAACTCGAAAAGCCTATCCAATTTAATTATATCTTCCGTTTCACATATTTCTGTGTCTTCCAAACCTTTTAAGATCTTTTCAATATTATTTGTAAAATCTACCTGCCATAAAATGTTACTTTCATTCATAACAGCTAAAGCATATTCATGTTTGGGATCAATGTTATGTTTATTTTGTAAAAAAAATTTTAATCCACGCTTTATCATATCATGTGGGGAGAGATTTTCTCCGTTTACTTTAAATCCTACCGTAGTTTCATCTTGTGCTGAATCATAAACTATTATAATTTTTTCACAAACATTATAAGGAGGTAGGGTTCGTTCAGGTAGTACAAAATCCTCAATATCTGAATCATCTGATTTTTCATCATTAATTTTCACTTGAGATTTGCTCTCGTTCGAAGATTCATCAATTATATCAATGTCGCTACTACTTGGTGCTTCCGCTTTTGTACTACTTGTAACTGATTGATCATCATCAACTGCAATAATTGGATCACCAGCTTCAGGAACTTTATTAAAACGTGATCGATTTGACATTTTTTAACGGAAAGGCTGGAAAAAAATTAGTTTGAGGTTAGAAATTTAATTTAACTGGAGTGTCAAATTTTTTTACCGAAATAATTTAAAAAGCGGTTGAGAATCTAGTAAATGTGGATTTTATAATCGTATTAAGCCCATATAGTTAAAAAAATGGAATTTATTTAAATCTGGATCTAACCTAAGAATTAGATGTTTTAATGCGCCTGCGCACATGTACAGCACAATCCGTACAATCACTGATAAGAAATTTCTATTAAAATCGATACCCGAAAGAGTCTGAAGGCATTACGAATAATTTTATCTTTAAATTTGCTTAAAATAACTTAAATTTGAAAAATATTTCCAATTTAAATATGTGGTGCTCTCTATATAAAAATAGCTAAACTTATTCCAAATTTGTTGAATGATTGGTTTGAGTCTCGGCTAAACAATGATTTCTCTATTGAGATATAGATGGCACTCAAAATAATATTTGAATAAAGTTACTAGATTTATAAAGTAGCGCAATTTTGGGGCAATAAAATGGCGTTAATTTTAAATTCATTTTGGTTACTATTTGACAGTTTGCAATTTTGTTAATTTATTAAAAATTCACCTGAACATTTCATTTGCCGCTCTTTATTTTTATGAGAAGTGAAACATGTCAAAATTAAGTAATTTCATCTATCATTTGGAATTAAAATAAAGTTCAATAGCGGAGCGGATGGGTTCCGCAGTAGCTAATAGAAGTAGTAACATAGTAATGCATTCATTTTTGAATTTTTTGAATTTTTAATTTTTGGCCGAAAAAAGTTCAAAGGGGTTAGTCCATGAAATTTTTAAAATCTCAAAATTTAAAATTCCATTTTAAGGTCAGAAATGTGAAGCTAGTGTCCTAAGCAGCCTATTTCGACCACTCGTTGCTTTTAAATCTTTCAAATTATTGAGAAAATCCATTTTCAATTCTAGAGTTTGGTTCATTTTTAACGAAACTATAGAGAGGCAGAAAATTTGTACGGGTCAAAATTAAATGTTTCATCAACCATTTTTGAATGAAAATAGAGTTTTTTTAATTTTAAATTCGATTTTAAGGGCAGATGAATTAATTTTGATGTTTAATTGTCCTGACCACCATTACTTCTAAATTGATTTCTGAAAATATTTATCAATTTAAAAAGTAGCAAAAGAAAATTTCTATTCAAATCGATACCGGTAGGAGTCTAAAGGCATTACGAATAGTTTATTTTTAATTTTGCTTAAAATAATTTAAATTTAAAAAATATTTCCAATTTACAGTTCATCCATGCTTTTGATTAATGACTGTGACTGTAAGTTTGTTTGGTTTAATTATATTCAAAACTCAACGTCAAAGGGCGCTAACAAAATAGAAATTAGAATAATGCGAATCCGTTTGAACTACTTGGAATACTAGTTTAAATAATATTTATCTTTTAAATTTAATATTTATGTTAGTAATTAACTAACCAGTCATTATTACGATAGTGAAATTAAATCAATAAGAAAGTCATTTTATATTAAATAACGTTTAAAAAATTATGTGGAATAGTTTCTAAAAATATTGCCCACCATAAATCTTTGCAAGTTTTTTATATTAATTTTGAAAAAAAATTTCTTTTTGATCCCATTCAAATGCGAGTAAGTAAATAAAAAAAATTATAGTGGAAGGAGAATACATTATTAAAAATCCATTAAAACCTAGGAAAATGTAATAACTTTAAAATTGTTTAATCAATTAAATCAATATTTTTGATAACAATTTGAATTGAAGAATACCGAAGATATTACGCCATCTAGTTTAGCCAGGAAATGCACCAAATATGCAGTAAACTGCTGGCGTTTATTTGCCAAAGTGAAAGGAGTTGTGTGACTAATCGCCATTGTGGTTTATTGATTTTCAGTTAAATAGTGTGAAAGGGAAGCTAGAAAAGCCGATTATTTAATACAATATCCACCCCAAACGATATTGGGGTAGTATGACAACATTTCAACAGGAGCATGTTATGTTAAATGGAGGAATGAATTCTGTAAGTAATACTCACTCTTAAACGTTCTATTTTATATTAATTTCGTTTGTTTAAATGAAGGAGGATCATACAGACGAAGAACCGCCGGCTCCTGGAACTGAGGATCATCCACCTTTCAAGAAAATGA
Organism: Coproporus ventriculus; assembly: GCA_027574865.2. NCBI lineage: Eukaryota > Metazoa > Arthropoda > Insecta > Coleoptera > Staphylinidae > Coproporus > Coproporus ventriculus. The sequence goes on along the minus strand of JAODAH020046017.1, from coordinate 3,854 downwards.
AGATGCAAGGTAAGTGTTTAAAACCTATCTGGATTGTGCATAGCGATTAGAATGTTATTAAAAAGGGGAGCCTAACTAATGTGAGATTTTTCGGTCTGCTTGAGATGTTGCAGAGGTTGAACTCGACTGGTTCGGTACTGTCTCCAGATGTGCTTGTGCCGTAGTAACCGTATCCTCCACGGTTACATGGTAGGAATTTATAAGACACTCTCAGTTCAGAAACATGTGCCAGTATATGTCGCGATTACACCACATTTCACAATAAAAGAGAGTCAAAACGCACACGCGTATATATTGGGTCATGTTTTTTTTAATTTTATTATTTTATTTATTTTATTTTACTTTGTTTTAATTTAATTTTAAATGGGGCTGTTTAGACATTTCTATTTTCTTTGTGTTTCCAGATAACAGTTAGGTGCACAAGCAATTTGTTTGAAAATACATGCGTTGAAAGTATCAGAGTGTTGGCGCGCGGATATTTGTTATTTAATACACAACGTTCCAGTTTACCTCCTCCCTTCGTCGCTCCAAATTTTCATTATTATTATTATTATTATTAAAAATTACATCTCATGAATAAATTCAGATTTTGTTTTATGATTTCAGGTATCCATATTTGGCATGGTTTAATAAAAAAAAAAAAAAATGTGAAAAATTTTTTCTTTAATGTCCGTGTTTGGTCTAAAATTTAATAAAAGAGATTTTGTGAAAATTTTAGACCAAGCATTTACCTCCATTCAAAATTTTTTACAGATTCCTATTTTGTTGTAGATGTATCAAACGGTACTACATATATCTACGATTTAATCCAGACTGGGGAAGTTATTCCTGGTAAGTTTGGTTATTGTGATGTGAACATCTCTTTAGTATAAAAGTTTCTAAAATTGTTGGAATGTAATACTAATTAGCTTATGTTTTACATTTTTTTCAAGGTCCTGGAGCTAGAAGTAACACAATAGCCGGAATATTGGGTGGGGTATTACCAAAACTATCATCGGATCAAACAGACACTGTGAATAAAGCAAAGAAGTATGCAATGGAACAAAGTATAAAGATGGTTCTTATGAAACAAACTCTGGCTCACCAACAGCAGGTAACTTCTGTCGAAAGTTTAAATATGATAACCTCTTTCTGTATAGGGTTGCAGTTTTCTTTTAGGGGATGTTTCCTATTTTCAGATTATGTTTAAGTGTTTTTGTTATATGTGCGATAGGTGTAAGTCGTTATTAATGTTTATATCCTTCACAGAAAAATAAGACCTTCCAACGCCATCAAGTGCTGGTGTTGATGTGCAGGTTAGTGGGCTCATGTGGTGTTGGTGGCCCGCTCAGGGGGCGAGAGCTCGCCCCCCGTGTCGTGCCTTACGATTGTCATTTGTCCTCTGTTGCAGCAAATGGCTAGTCAGAGGACGCAGGTCCAGCGGCAGCAGGCTCTCGCCCTCATGTGCAGGTTAGCACGCCCATCATTTTTTATTTTTTTAATTCATTCTCACTAATTAACATGATGATCATAAAACATTTGAAGTTGTAGAGGTTCATTTTTTTTATTCAATAAAAAATAAAATCTCCAACTGGTGAAGTTAAATTTTAGCTGATAAGATCTGATAATTCATTCTTAATTATTAAAAAAAAAAACTAACAAAATCACCAGTCATTTTAAAGACAAAGTGGGTAAAACATAATGGGTTTAGGGTGTACGTGGGAAGCATCAGTTTTGAACTCAAAGAAGACACCATCCGTCAATCATTTTTGCCGTTTGGACCCATAAAATCCATCAACATGTCATGGGACCCCGTCACTCAAAAGCATAAGGGTTTTGCTTTTGTCGAATATGAGATTCCAGAAGCAGCTCAACTGGCTTTGGAACAAATGAATGGAGTTATGATTGGAGGTCGTAACATCAAAGTGGTAGGTAGGCCAAGTAACATGCCTCAAGCTCAAACTGTGATTGATGAAATTCAAGAAGAAGCTAAAAATTATAACAGAATTTATGTTGCTTCTATACATCCCGACGTTTCAGAAGATGAAATTAAAAGGTAAAATCATTTCCGTTTGTTATTATTTTAAATTTATATATTAATTTTTTATATTTCAGTGTTTTTGAAGCTTTCGGACCAATTATTTATTGTAAATTAGCCCAGGGTAGTTCTGCCCATAAACATAAAGGTTATGGGTTTATCGAGTATGAAACAACGCAAGCAGCAAATGAAGCAATAGCCAGTATGAATCTCTTTGATTTAGGCGGGCAATTTTTACGAGTTGGTCGTGCAATTACTCCACCTAATGCCTTAATGGGGCCCTCATCAGGTTCGAGTATAATGCCGACAGCAGCGGCTGTGGCTGCAGCTGCTGCTACTGCAAAAATTCAAGCCATGGATGCTGTAGCTAGTAATGCAGTTGCATTAGGTTTGTCTAAATTAGCTCATCAGGCTACACCTCCTGCAATAGCTCAACCGTTACCTAATTATATACCCCCACCTGGCGTTGCAATCCCACAATTAACCCAACCGCCGATCGTTACTCAAACAGTTTCTTCTTTATCCACTCCTGTCGTTCAACCTACAATATCAATACCACCGCCTGCAATTGTCACTCCAATGTTAGCAACAACGAATCCTCAACAAGAAGCTATGAAACGAGCTAAAGAAGCCCAGTTAAAACAACAAGAAGAATTACAGAAAAAATTGTTAGATCAGAATGAACCTCAAACATTGCAACAGCAAGAAAATATGTCAATTAAAGGTCAAAATGCGAGGCATTTAGTTATGCAAAAATTGATGAGAAAAGTTGACTCAAGGGTTGTTATATTGAGGAACATGGTGGGCCCAGGAGATGTTGACGAAACATTACAAGAAGAGATTCAAGAAGAATGTAGTAAATTTGGTGCTGTTGAAAGAGTAATAATATACAATGAAAAGCAATCTGAAGATGATGATGAAAATATTATTGTGAAAATATTTGTGGAATTTGCCCAAACAAGAGGTAAGATTGTACCGGTTAATTTTTCTTTTTGTTAATTGTAAATGATGCACAACATTTCTTGGCTATAGGCACTTAATCATCAGAGTAGAATCTGAGACCTGATGAATATCAATGGTAAGAGAACTTTAAATGAAAACTGTATAAAGTTCGTTTTATTGATGAATTAAAAACATGTGAAATTGTTGGCCAGTCACTAAAGAGATTGAGAATGACATCATCAGTAAAAGAAAAGAACGGATTCCATAAAACAAGTAAATAGAAGTATTGTCACTCTTTGTACAGTTGCTTTAGAGGACAGTAATATCCCTAAATAGCTTACTTTTTCTACAGAATAATTTGAGGATGTATGATGTTGTACTCGCACAGCATTCCACTATTAGAATATTTTTCAATACATTACAGGGTGTGCAGCCATCTTATTTGTCTTATACCATGGTGGGAAGTGACTTTTAGAATTTGCCTTGAGTAATATTTACTAACTCTGCTCCAAAATTTCGAACCTTTTAGTGCATTAATAACTGCCAACAGTTTGAGAACAAAACAAAAAAATGTAGTACTGCCTAATGGTATCTGACTGAAGCTGGAGCACATTGACAAAATGTCAGGTTATGCAATGCGCAAACCAAACAACATCCTCAAAATTTGTTGAACGATTCTTTTATCTCTTGAATTTGGGACATCATCTGATAGCAGTGCCTGAATTATCTGTTAATGAATTAATTATCATTTGTCAGACAATAAATAATGTAGATGCATAAGCAGATTATTAACATTATTTTAACTTTTAGAAGCAGAAGGTGCTCGAGATGCATTAAATGGCAGATATTTTGCTGGAAGAATGGTGCGAGCATCCCTATATGATCAAACGCTGTT
>JAODAH020046003.1:0-22429 GCA_027574865.2 Coproporus ventriculus | reverse complement strand
TATTTTCACTTGATTCCCCGAAGAAGACCTGGTGCCCAGGACAATCTGGCACCGGGTATACTCTGGAGATTTTTTATCGTCATATTCGTGATCAGCGACCTCAAAAACCCCTGAATAACTAAGTTTTTCTCGTTTCCGGCATGTTTTCACTAGATTACCCGAAGAAGACATGAAGATGACCTTTGTCCCTATATCAAACAAGTAACATTTTTTCTTTGGCACTCTTAGAATCGAATGCAATTTATTGCAGACCTATGCATCTTGCCGGGAAAAATGCATTATTTTTCACTATATTTCCTCGTCTATTGACGTAGAAGGGTATTATTTTGAACATTTAATACATAAATCAACATAAATTAAGATTCATTTATAATATTTTAAGAACTTTAATTGTTTGATTATATGAAATAAGAGTTTTTATTTCTTATAAAGTATGTATCAAATCAGAAAGAAAATGGTTTTAACAAAAAATGCTTAATTTTGATACAGAATAAAAATATAAGTTTAAAACTTTATGTTTCCATTTAAAAACAAATGTTGACCTTCAAATAACCTTGAAGTCATTAATGATCTAAAAATTGCATGTTGCCCTTAATGTTAAATAACTCAAACATATTCTTCTCCAAATTTTCGTTTGTATAATATTCCGGTCTGCAAGATAAACGCTTTACCCTGTAAATACGCACATGCACACATAATAATAATAATAATAATACTGTTTATTTCCAACACACAATCAATTGCCTTTAGAGAATACAAAATTAATTTCAAAATAATGTAAATACAATTCTTGATCACTTATAGAATTAAAAATTAGGCATAAATTTTCTTTTGGATAATGGATTTCGAGAAAGCCATAGAAATATTTTTTATGTCATTTTCAGACTTGTTTATAAACTTGGATTATTAACATCTAATTTCCCACCTGAATCTGAAGTTTTGTCTTCTTAAATTTATTCCAATATTCCTTTTTTAATCTAGTAAGTTCTATAATTTTAGACGATTGCCGTACAGGATAGTTGGATGTATCTACTGTAGAGAGAAGCACGTGTGTGTATAGCGACGTATTTAGGACTTCATAAAATTTATCACTGACCAATTGCACATCTGTAGTATCAGTTACCTCACTCCAATTAACTCCCAAAATATCTACATAAAGATTTTGCAAGTTTGTCCTGTGAAAATTCTGTTTAGCCGAATATGATTTTTTTGGAAATTGTTTAGCTTTTTCATAATTTTATATGTTTATATTTACATAAGGATAGTGGCTTTCTTCTCCTACTAATGCATAATCTTGTTTTATAACATCCCCGTCTGTTATTTCATTTGATATTATTAAATCTAATATGCTATTGTTTGCTATTTTAAATTATTTAAAAACAAGAAATTATTATATGTATTAACTAAATTTATACATTTTTCTCCATGTAAGCATCTTATAACACAGGTATATTAAAATAGCCAGCAAGTATAATTGACTGGGTAAAATCAAACTCATTTTCTAACTACTCAAATATTTCAACATAATTTTTATTGAGTGTTCTGGTGGAATATATGCCACAATAATTTTATTATGACTTTTATTTGTAAACAATTTTACGGGGGTGCAATAATTATTTTTTCAGAAACATATTTGATATGTACAGCAATTAATACACCTCCACGGTTTTTTTTATTGTACGATCCTTTCGATAACTAATGTAATAACTTGGAAATAGTTGAAAGAACTTTTGTATTTAACCATGTTTAAGTTAATAAGATTATGTCAACATTAATTGCGCATAAATTGATAAGAAACTCTGATACTTTAGTGTTAAGTTCTCACACATTTTGATAAATTCCAGCATAATTATATTTATATGTTACATTGATCTGTTGAAAATTAATTGTTTTTTTGTATGTTGACAATTTTTAGAATGCCATCGAAATAATTTATCTTTTCCCTCTTTTCAATTCTTATCTTAAATTCCTCTCGAATAGGATAAGCTTTTATTTGTTTAGATCCTTACTAACATTCACGGAATTCCTCATTTTATATCTGGTGAAAATTTTCCTTGTAAGAGTTTCATTTGGAAATATTTCACGAACTGGGTGAATTTTAACATTAAAATATTTACCTATTCAGATACCATTAATAATTTCCGTATCTTTGACTCGTATTGGTGATAATAAAGTTTGTACCACATCAAACTCATTTCCTTCTTTTAGCGATATTATGCTCTCTAGGTTCCGGATATATAATGCTGATAATGAAATTATTTGCACGTCTTTCCGCTCCTCTAAGTCTTCTAGCAAACTATCTTTGGACAAAGTGTCCTTCCCTTGACTGATCGCAATACACTCGATCATCATCCTTTCCATTTGAGTTTCATAAGTTACACAACATCTTTAACTAATTAAGATTTTAAATTACTTAGGAATCTATTGCAGCAACTTCAATTAACACAATTTTTCATATATACTCATATTGACATCCTCATAAAAGGTGTACACTTATACCTAGATTCACTTGAATATACCTATTGGCACGTAAATAAAAATATATGAATAAAATATGTGTAGATATAAAAATATAACCAGTAATAATACCACAAGACCACTTATTCAAATATACTTTTCTCGATTTTTACGTAAAATTGATGTTGCCTGGAAATATCGCGGGAGCTTTGCGTGAGCGATAATTCCTTAATAGTAAAATCAATTGGGCGTTAGAGGAGTGGAAAGTGTTAGAATATATAAAAGTGGTCCCGGAATGTTTGTTTTCATTATATCACCAAAAATAAAAATTATTTGCCTTTGTTAACCTCAAAATATTGTACAAATTATAACATTTATTGGGTACAAATATAAGATATAATTGATAATGCTATTGTTGCTTTGGTACTTGTCTATTGAACCAATAGGCAAGTGAAATGCCAAATTAAATATACAGCTCATGTATCATGTTGCTGGTCAATTTGAAAAGAAGGTGAATATGTAATTGTAGATTGTCAGAGCTCCGTTGCCTTTTAATACTACTTTCCACTTCTAGAGCAATAAAAAAATGGCTTAGTTTAAAAACTTCTTATATCGCCAATTGTCCTCCAATTGGCACTGTTTGTAAAATTTTACACTTCAATTTGATTGTTTCTTTTATTTTTGTAGGTGAATGGTGGTTCCCCTGCAGAAAAGGCTGGTCTGATTGCTGGCGATGCAGTAGTCAAAATAAACAACACCAATGTATATAATTTGCGACACAAGGATGCCCAAGATATAATTATAAAAGCTGGCCCATCTTTCACAATAACCGTCCAAAGGTAAATAACGAATAATTGACACGATGCCCAAAAATCTAGTTCCATTTTAAAAACTTACAGAGGAGCTTCTAATTGGAAACCATCAGTGATACCGACAGGTCCAGCCATTCCACAAGGTAACTTGAATAACATCTCGCCAGTTACAAAAACTTCCTTGGCAGCAAAGCCACAATCATCTATTGGGAGTATTGGGACAGGCCATAATCTATCTGCAAAACCATTTGTAAGTAGATTAAAGAGTAATTTGAAAATAAAACACATCATTTTCTACACTTTAAGTTAAATGGTAATGCAAACGGAGGACCTAAATTAGTCAATAAACAATTCAACTCTCCAATAGGATTATATTCTGAAGAAAGCATTGCAGAAACAATATCCGCACAATCAGAAGTGTTATCTGGTGGTGTATTGGGGTAAATTTATTTAATAATCCTCAAAATATCGTTAACATTTTAAAATTAATTTTTGTAGTGTTAATTTTAAGAAGAACGAAAAAAATTACGATGCAACTAAGAGTGCCGTTTATCACATGCTTAAAGAAGCTGAAAATGAGCCAAGAAGCATCGATTCAGGTAAATAGAATTTGATTAATCAATTTAATACAATTAATCTAAATTTAATTCCAGTTCTGCCTTGCATTAAAAATCCAATAATCCGATGTTTATATTATTATGATGTTAAAAATCCCCCCGTGCAATCCCTAATATTTTCGCGCCTGCGCAAATTCGAAAACAAAACAGGTTTTTTTCAGACCATGTGTGGATTTTTTTGAAACAACATTTTTTGTATATTTTTTACGATGAAAGTTGAATTTTGGCGATTTATAAATTTATCAGTGGAAGTGTATAATTGTAATTTCGGGTATTACGAAAATAAATATAATTAATATCTTACTTATCAATCGGGAAAAAATCGAAATTGATTAAATTAACGAGTATTTCTAAAAATGACCAGCACTTAGTAGCTTCCTTGAATGGAATAGAAAAACTAATCTGGTCTGAAGTTAACCAAAACATACTTCAGGTCAACGTTTTCTACTAGTTATTTGAGAAAGTAACATATTAAAATATAGATTAAGTTATATTAGCATACTGATGGCACGAAAAGTACTTTCAAAACTTGAGCAGTGATATAGACAATGGCACTTTTGTTTCTCATAAAAGTTCATATGAACATATATCTAAAAGCAGCTTAGTTTTAAAATCAAATGCTTGGTAACATTATTCAACATGTACGATTTTTTACCCTGAATTCAAATTTAAAATTTTCATCAACGAATTTTCTTAATACTAAAATTTTCTCAATACTAAAAATTATCACTTTTTTTACAATTTCAATGTCTTTTATTTTTATAGTATTATTAACGCTGACTAGATTAGAAACTGTTTATCCTTTCAGTAATAATATCACAAGACCACTTTTGCATATTCAAATATACTTTTCTCGATTTTTATGGAAAATTGATGTTACCTAAAAATATCCCGAGCACTTTGCACGAGGGATATTTTTCTAATGGCAACATCAATCGAGCATGAAAAGAGGGAAAATATTATATAAAATATATCGATGTTATCAACTTTTCAAAACCGTTTAATTTTGGTTTTTGATTTTTGTTGATATGTTGCAGAAGAATGTACTTGAAAACTCGAGTGGATTGTCCATATAGCAGTATGATGCTTGAACCTTCGGCGTCTTGTTCAATCTTTAATATCTCGTACAATATGGATATGTCGTCCACTCTCTTTTATTTTAATTATATATTGTCGCATTCAATATCATTAACTCTGATAGGTGTCGTTTACAAGACCATTTTTGTCGGCCTATGTAATCAGTAAAACTAACACACGTTATTAACAATAACCAGAATATGTCAATTTCCGAAATGTAATAAATAGATTTACCTACTGATTAGACGTGCGTAAACAGTTATTTTAATTTTAATTTTTGAAATATGCATATATTTTAGATACTGTGTTCAAATTTACTTTTAATTTGTTCAACTCCTTATCTTATACGGCTGTATATTTGAAATATAACAACAATTTTAAATTACATCAATGTGGATCAGGAAACATATAGCTCTGTTGGTTACATATACTGCCAAAACAACAATTAAAATCTATAAATACATTCGCTACTAATTCAGCTTTCATCTCCATATATACACCTACCCTTGTAAATTTACAAATTTAAGGGGTTCAACAGATTTTCTGTGGTCGTCCCTTTTTAATTTTTTATTTTTTTTTGTATTCGTTTTGAGATTCTTCTATTTCAACTCCCAAAATAGATTTGTGTAAAAACTTTATGTATTTAGAACAACCTCAAGAAACTGGTATCTCTCCGGCTCCTATCAATGTAGGTTTGAAACATGTTCAAACACCTGAAACGAAACCTGTACCACCACCAGCCCAACTTCCACCAGGACAAAATATTTGCGCTGATTGCGAAAGATTAATAGTGTAAGTAGGCGGGAAATTTCAATTCTTTTACAGATCGGAAAACGGTGGAAGGAAAAATTTTTGTTCTACGATTGTTAAAACATTTTGTAATGAAATGATATTTTATTTTTGTTTATTTTTCTCTCCACAGTGAACCGATCTGATTATAATAGTTGGAGTGGCGGACGTACATCAACGCCTTTAGATAATTATAATCGATCTAATAGTCGACAACAAACAAATATCGAACAACAGGATACTTTGACTATTTGCACTGATTGCGAAAGGGTGATTGTGTAAGTCGCACGTTTCGGTGTTGTCACTTGCACTTATGTTTAGATTTGCTCGTATCGTAGTGCACGTTGATTCGATGTTCCTATATTATCTACATTTAGTATGTTGATATGTAGCTACGTTTATGTCGAAGATGTTTGAGATACTTACTTGTGCTGTTTTATTATAAAAAATTAAGTATTTTGAGAGTGTTACTGTATAGTTATATGACTATAGTTACATATTAAGCAATAGTAAAATTTAGTCTTTATTCACTTCGTAATAGTTTATTGACATTGTGATTAAATGAAATAAAACTAAATTTTATTGAACAGCGGTAACTAGTTTCGACTTATTTAAGTCATCTACGGACCAGTATAAACCAATAGTAAGTAGTATCAATCGAAAGTAAAAATCAATAGTCGGAGAATAAATGTTTCCATGTCTGACTGTAAAATGTGAGACAGAAGAATATTATTTTATTTTATATTTTATTTAGAACATATTATCAGTTATATTTCATTCATTGGAACTAAAAATAAAAAATAAAAACATTTTATTGATAATCACTATAGCAGCCGTAGTATTAGTAGATAAAGTATGCCCAATTCGAGAACGGAAATTAGAACAATTCACGCAACTGAACATTACGCGTGATAATGTCATGTGAGGTGGGTGGTTGACCAATTCGAGCGCCCAAATATATCGCGTGGCAATATAACATTAAATTTTCAAACAAAGATTTCAAAAAAATTAAGGGGCTTCTTTCTTTTATTAAACCACATTATGTCCAAATCAGTCAATTTGTCACATATGCAGTTTCTGCGTCAATTAATTAACTAATCATTTGGTTGATTCCAAATTTTGGCCGCATCTATTACGACAGATTATTAAAAATAACTTATGGTTTCTTTAAATTTTCATTTTGATATTGAAAATTTTATTTTCCATTTTGATTTTTCTTGGACGAAAGTTCAATTTTAATTTAGTATACCTAATTTGACAATTTGGTTGCTTCTTTTCAATTTTGAAAGAAGTTATGTGGGATGAAGGTTAAATTTGGAACGACCGGTATAGTTGAATTGTTGGCTGGTGGAAATATGGTATCAGGAGGGTATATAAAAATTGCTTTCTCATTACGACAAATTTTTTAATCGTGGTAGCGGTTATGTGAATAGCATAGACCTAACATGTAATTTACAAATTTTGCATATACAAGTTTTCTATAATAAATAATATTCAGAATCTTATATAGTATTCACTGTGAAATTTATAACATTTAATGTTTAAAAAATGTAAAATTTGATTTGTAAATTATGTTAAATCTTTTAGATTTTCAAATTTCGAAAAAATCATTTAATTATTTATGCTCTAAATATCAATTAGAAATGTTTCACATTTCTCATATGCATATCACAAATTATAATAAAACTGCAAGTTTTTAAATATCTTCGATGTATTCGTTCTTTAAGCAATTTCATAAAAATGTGCTATATATATTTATTATGTTCTCAGTGGTGTATTCGTTAGGATCAAGGATAAGAATCTACATGTCGAATGTTTCAAATGTTCAACTTGCGGTGCATCTCTGAAAAACGTGGGGTGAGTTAATAATTTTTTCTTTTGATTTTAAATCAAGTATTTTAAAACTTTTTTGTTTCAGATACTACAATATTAATAACAAATTGTATTGTGATATTCACGCCAAATTAGCAGCTAAAACGAATCCGTCTGCACCTAATTTAATTCCTACTACAACTTTACCACCGTAAGTATGTTAAAAATTTGTTTCAAACTGCAATATATATATATATATATATATATATATATACGTATTATATGTACATGTAGCTAAAACATTATTTCTATATAAAAATTTCCGAATAATCCAAAAATACAGTCTTAAAATCAGATACAGCTCTTTTCGGTGGGAAAATTCAAATATTTTAAAACAAAAAAATCTTAAATATTTACATCATATATGGCTTAAAATATAATTTTTTATTGCCATTTAAACATTTTATTTTGCGAAGATCGATGAAGATTTTTCTAGATGAGTTGACATGGCTTGCACTAAAATAAAATGTAACAGGCGGCAAATTAAAGCTGATAAAATTATCCACATTCTAAAAAAAATTATTCAGTAGAAGCAATGTCTTCTAAACAAGAGCGAGTTTCCAGTTTTTGAAAAATCAAAAACCACCCGAGAGCGCCTGGGTATAATTTTTTTTAAGTAAAACTTCCTTAGCGACGGTGGGAGTGAATTTTAAAGGAAGTGACGTTAGCATCAGATGACGTCAGCGTGAGATGGTGTAGCGTCATTGAGTGAGTTTACGTAAGTGGCTTCAGGGAAGTTACGGAAATAGAAAAAAAACAACCGAAAAAATTCAAGAAATTAAATTTTTTTTAAGTGAAAATGTCAGATGTGAAAATGTTAAAAGTAAAAATGTCAAGGTGAAAATGCCAAAAGTGAAATGTCAAAATTGTAAATGTCAAAATTGAAATGTCAAAATTGAAATGCGAAAAGTGAAAATGTCAAAAGTGAAATGTCAAACGTGAGTTGTCAAAAGTGTAAATGTTAAAAGTGAAATGTGAAAATGTCAACAATGAAAATATCAAAAGTGAAAATGACAAAGTAACTTAAGGATGTTTAAGAAGTTTTATATCAATAACGTGTATTGTAATGCATATGAATTTTATTCATAAATATGATTATTTTTATGTCAGAATTTGAGTTAAAACCGTGACATTGACCCAAAATCTTGGTTTTATTTTTGTTAATATCTGCAAATTTAAATTTAATTCTTTAATGCAACAAAATGCAAATTAAAGGTTAATAATAGCTTTCTTTTTTATAAGCTAATAAACATCAAAGAAAAAAATGTGTTGTAACCCAAAGATACAAACTTCATTAACAAAATAGTATAAACTTTTATTTTCTAAAGAGTAGTATAGTGATTTTTTCCATTTACGGGAAGTGTATTTTGTCTTGCATATAACGTTTTTTATTTCATTTATTTATCTTCGAAATTAATCAAGATTTCCCATAGAATGTTATGATGTTGATCACGGACGAAATATTTGCGCAGTACAGGTTACACCAACAGCAGAGCATACGCTTGGAAGATTTTTTTAATAATACCTAATTAAAGATCTACTAATTTAAATTATGAACAAGTAAATATTTTACCATTTTATTAATGCAAATGTGCATAAGTCGAGTGGAGCCCACTACAGATTTTTTTAGAAAAATCCACTCTGCTCCAAAGAATTCCAATTTGTTTAATATTCTTTTCTTTTTTTTGACTTTCCTAGTTTTTCTTTTCTTTCTCATGGAGACGTGATACTTAAGCCGAGCTAGAGCCTTTTATATCTTCCCATATTTCTTTAGATTGATCAGTCCAGATTTCTTGTAATCTTACAAGCCTGTTGGGATTCTCGATATCGTACATCCTAGGTTTTCTGTCTTCGCTTTTAAATAGGTTTGATTTTCTCCTTGCCGGAAATAGGCTGTCTTTAATAGACTTTTCTTATTACCGTTCAATGATATTTTTTTGTTTATTCATGTTTTAAATTTCTTTGTATTTCATAGATATCTCAAATGATTTTCTTGAATATTCAATAATAATTTTAAGAAATATTATGACTTAAAAATATATTTCGAGCAATTTTTTATATTTTCTGTCAATTTTCAATTAGTTTTAATTCTTTTTATTTTTCATCATTTCCTATTTTGTATAAATTCATAATTTTCGAGTATTGCTTTATTACAACATATTGTTGCGTTTTCCTCTTTTTTTCTAAATTTTTCTTTGACTCTTTACCCACACACTTTTAACTTATTACTTTCCAAAAGCCACTGTAAAAAGAAACACACCCACACGCCCGCGCGCAGGCGCACATGCACACGCACACGCATGCTCTTTAATACTTAACAGTGGGGAATCAAATGGTACTTTATTTCCTGAGGGAATAAAACAATATTTATAGTATTGGTTGCCTAGCAATAATAAATATGCAAAACACTTATGTGTACTTGAAGTAAAATGTTCGAAGATTGTGCAGTATCAATCAGCGGTACTCCTCCAAAATTAAGGGAAATTGCAAAAATGTAAGATTGAATTAATTAATTCTAATGAAAAATTTGTCTAAATAATTTTATTGCCATTTCAACTGGATTTTATTTTTTGCAGATGTTAAACATACACATCGTTGACTAAAAATTTGGTCATGCATATAATTTTGTATATTACTCAGATGTCAAATTCTTTATTACCCTCCCATCATTATGCTCGAGCAATAAAGTGTTATTTTACATCATTGTTGCATAAATAACTATTAACACTTGTATACTTTTTGCATGCATAAATACGTGAAGCGCCAACAAATCGTTTTATTTAGTTTATCGAGAAGATTAAAATTTGACTCTATTTATACCGAAAACAATTTGGCAGACAAACTTGACCTACCAACAGAATTACTAAGGCTGTCTTATATAATGAATGTCACCTCAATAATATAAACAGCTTAGCATTGTCACAAATATTCATTTTGCTTTTCTTTTATAATGATTCTACAATATTTATTAAATTAATATAACGATTTACTCTCTAGATTTCAAACAATTTCAATTTGCCAAAACTTTTACTGTTTCTAATTCTCAGATATTTTTCAATAAAAAATAGTTTTAAAGAATTTCTAGATTTCGGATGTTTTCAATTTTTTCGCATAATGAAACTTCTTTCATATATGCATTAGAAATGTTCAAAAGAATTAAAAGTTCTGAAATCGTACTGGACATCCCTGGAAAACGTAATATAACCTATAACCTTTTGACATTTACACTTTTGATATTTCACTTTTGACATTTACACTTCCTTTAAAATTCACTCCCACCGCCGCTAAAGAAGTTTTACTAAAATACCATGAAAGATAGATAACGACAACTATGTTACATTGGACTCACAATTTAACCTAGAATTCAGAAATGCAATTAATAGTTGCTATTTAATAAAATGAAGATGACGTCGACTTACGGTATTTCCGGAAGTGATGTAGTTCTGAAAATATTGTACTTCAACCCGGCTTAATTGACTATATATCGGAGAATTTTTTCAAATTTTTATCTAAAATAGGAGTAGGGGAGACCGGGGTTAAACTGCACACAGACATTTTTTCCCATTTTCGATTAATTAGTGCCCCGAGCTACATATGGCGTTGGCATTTTTTTTAGTTAAATACCATTAAAACGAATATCCACATAAAATTTGAAACAAAACTGTGTTTGTTAACAGCAAAAAAAAAGTTTTTGTGCTTTTTCTTGGCATGAAAGTATCCAGATCCGCGATTTTGATATTTTTAATGTATGCGTGTTTCAATATAGTAAAGTATATATTTATTTTTAAATGAGGGAAAAATCCATTGCACCCTTAAGTACATTATGCCGTATCAACATTAACGTATAATTCATTCATTTCAATTTTTAGAACGATAATTTACAAGAACTAAAAGGGGCAAATTTTCCCTTTTTTTCGGGGCAAGTTTCCTGTGTGAAAACTTCACAAAACTGAGTTTTTCATTTATTTATGTAAATTTATTAATAAGCTTAAAATGTTGTATTAACTGTCTGTCGGAACAATCTGATTTGAGTTAAGCGAAAAAAATTAAAACTTATTCAGTTCTTTAGAAAGCAAAATATTATTATCTAGAGTTTAGGAAAAAAGTTTTTTTTTACGATTGTTACATGTTATAATTGTTAAAATAAAAATCAATTAAAAAAAAGCAAAAAAAATTTTTAAAATTCTTTTACTTTTTTCCATTTAATAACACAGGAAATCTTGCCACATAGCCCGACAAAAGTTGCCCCGTATGCCAGGCAAATTCTCCCAAAATTACCGTTTTAGAAATAGTTTTTTTATTCATTGTAGGGAAGACTTTCCAATTATATTATGCTATGTTCACAAAGTAGACACATTTACGCACAAAATGCTGCAGCGCTGTTTTTTTTTTTCAAATCACCTACATTACAATGCAGGAGAGAGCAAAGGACCCAAACTGTCGCAATATACCCCGGTCTCTCCTACAAGATCTTCTAATGGCCGCGATAAATACTCTTTTATCTAACATTTACTTAGTGTAATTTGTCTATTGGAAATGAAAACGTAGTTCCCGAAAAGAACATTAGAGTTGTTAAAAAAATCAAAAGGTATTGAATCCAACGGGGGAAAAACGTAAATTTTTGTTCAAAAACAGTTCGAAACAAAGTTGCTTGCATAAAAGTGAGTTTTAAAGGTCACGAATTCCGATTTAGTCCTTTTTTCTTGAGTATCAAAATTTTTCAGAAATATGTAACGTTTTTTATTGAAATTAATACTTGAGAAAACCATTACCTAATAACTGAATAGTCATTTTTTTATGTATTTTTAAACAAGGAATTCAATTCTTAGATTAAAAGTACGAAATTTACAACATAATCTGACCAAAATGTCTGTTTTTGGTACATAGTACTAGAGAAAATTACAGATCTTCTAACTTCAAAATATAGCTGTTAATCAGCTAGAATATCCTTGTTTTTCAAACTAGCTTTTTTAATGCTTTTCTTATGACAATTCGAAGACGATTAGTTAGAAGGTCGTATCTCATTTATTTTTTTAAATATAACTTTTTAGTTATGATCAAAATACTGATGAATCACTTTTTTCGCATATATTTAAATCTTCTCTTTTTTTTTGCAAATAAACTCATGTTTTGGCAAAAAATACAATTAAAATACATGTTTCCCACTTAAAATTTTTCGAAAAATTCGAGTTTGCTAAAACACAATTACCAACTAAATTTATAGTATTTTCTCAGACAAATACAATAAAGTTTATAAAATTTTATCTGCAGTTGGGGCGTTTGACATTAGTTGCCATAGTTAAAAATAGTCACATATTATTAGTCCAGGTAATTTATACATCCAAATATTTGAATGTAGATTTCCAGAAAAAATGTACAAGAAAAGAAAAAAACTGTTATAGGTATATTTGAAAATAACGTGCAATTTAATTTATAATCAGTTGTGTTAAATTTTTTATTAAAGAATTGTAAGTTGTTATATTATTCTAAATCTTCTAATTAATAAAAATCAATTGTAAATTAATTAATCTTTAATTAGATATCTTTTAAAGAATGTAAACAAAAAACGTTATTCTCAAAATAAAATATATTTTTTATAAATGCAAAAAAATCACTATGGTATTCTTTAAAAATGAAAGTTGATGTCACTTCCGTCGAACCGGAAGGGCGATCTTCCTTTTTTGGTCTATAAAGTGTGTACCAAATATAAACCCGATTGAGAGAAGCGTTTGAACGCTATCGTGGTATAAAAACATAAACATAATCATTTTTAGTTGTTAAACTACGAACATGTTATACACAAGTCGGTTTAATATTTTATAAAGGTTAGTTGAGATAATAGTAAATTTATTTGTATGTACATATTGGTTATTTATTATATGTATTATTTTCTCTGAGTGAATCTCCTTTACCTACATATATATAGAAACACCTATCATTTTTTAAGGTTTAGCATGTCCATTAAAGTATTTTACCTTACAATAAGCTTATTTTATTATTTTATAAAATATTTATAGATCCAAGGCACCAGCTGGGACGATATCAGCCGCATTAGCTTCTCATTCTCTACCATCATTAGCCCCATTGTCACCAAAACTTATACCAGGATCACTTTCTCCAAAATCAGGACCACTATCACCAAGCCAAAACGCAGTGGCCGCACCATTCCAGGTATATTTGGAAATTTAGCTATACATTAATAAATTTAAAAAAGAATGTGAATTATAAAAGTATACAGCATGCATTCAGAAATGCTACCTACAGCTATGCGTTAGCATTATAAAATAACCAGTCTAGGGTTTTGTGTTGACTGAACGTATATATTGGAGCGCTCAAAGTTTAGATAACAGTAAAGGCAATATGACGTTATTAGACAACAAAACACAATCTTCATTTTCTGTATTATGAAAAGAGAGAACAGTTTGTGAAGAGAATGAATACATGTTAGCAATTGACGTTACTCCAAAGTAACCACTAATAACATTTTAGAATGAAACCAGACCATGTATCAATAATACCTTTGAAGAGTCGATTAAACGCTCTACAACTAATGGCTTAATTCTCCAAGATCCAGTTTATAGCCAATCCCAGTTACTAAAAAAATTAACAATACAAGCTTCTAAGAAGAGCAATGCTTATTTAGATAATCAACCTAAAATAACTAAATCTCCCAATCGCATGAGTAGTATCCTTGTAGAAGATATAGATCAAGTTAATCAGACTAAAACTGCTTACCAAACGGGAAATGATTTTCCAGAAGATTTCAATGATGTTAACATTTGCATACCTACTTACCAATCTAACGCTTTGCGTACCGCACCCATACCATACACAGAATTTAAGGACAAAGTAAGTAACATGGGCAATTAGGAAAAGAGTTACACAGGAATTTTTTGTTTTAGGCTGCTAATAATTATACAAACACCCCACGTCCCTTTAGCAGTGTTAGCGCACCACTATCCCCGAATTATAGCAAACCTCTACCAAAAACACAGTTTCAAGCAGTAACTCCGCAACCGTCGTTCCAAGTTCCACCAGAACAATCAACTCCATCAGCGTTTCAAGCTCCACCTCCAGCTAACACTCCCGGTAAGTATAAACTGAAATTCGTATAGAACATTATTTCAATTTCTTGCGCTTTAGGTTTTGGTCCGAAACCTGCAGTTGGGCCTAAAGGTATTTCTTGTTAGTTGGTTACGTGCTTTTCCGAATTCGCTGAAATTTCTAAATTTAAGCTTTTGCTTCTTGTTTGAGTTCAATAAACTTAAGAAATTCAATTTAGAAATTCTTCTGTTTCAGATAATTTCAATCCTAAAATCCGCCCTTATCCCTTCATATCGCAACATAAATAAATGTAGAATAGTTCGAATTTCTTAAGTTTTTTTGCGCGATTTTTTAAATATATTTATGTATATGTGGCATTGCTGAAAACTAATATTTCTGCTTTATTTTTTCTTCCTTTTCCTTCTCCAATTGTTTGATGGTGTGTTGTGCGAAGATAAACCAATTTGCGTTAATATCATTTGGCCCCCTCCTTCCGAAGAACTTGAGGTACCTACTGCCTCTCCGTTATATTTTCCCCCACCTTCACAAATTACAGAAAAAAAATCTAGAGAAAAGGAAGAGGAAGTAAAAGAAATACCTGAACAAGATTTGAAAGAATTAACGGATTACACGAATATATTAAGTACAATAGAGCCCAAAATGTCGGTATGTTCCAGCGAAATTTGTGGTTTGCTTGGTAGAAGTGTTTGTGAATGTGCGGAGACTATATCGGAACATGTAGGAACTCAAATGCTTATAGAGCATATTATGCAGACTAGGCCGAAATCGCCTCCACCTTTAAATGTAGATATACAGATTGAAAAAACGATAGAAGCAAATACAAATGAGGAAAAATTAGTCGAAGGAGAAACCAAAGACGATTGCGCATATGCACAATCCTGCAATGAAAAGTGCGAGATATGCCCATTCAAAGAACATCTAGAATTAGAACGGCCAAATGATTACCCAAAGATACAAAATGCAATTCCCCATAAATATGAATCTCCTATGACAGCTGCTTTGTCTATTGCGTGTGATAAGCCGTTTGGGCTGCCTTCAAATAATTTTGGACAATTACCTTCGAAAACTGGGGTTCTAGCCTCCGCTCTATCTGTAGCACCAAGTGAACCTTTCCTTGTGATTCCTTCTGTTTTTACAACATTGGAACCTGTGCCGTTGCCTGACGAAACAACTCCGTATTTCCCAGCTGAACATCCAATTATACCAACTGAACCTATGCGTCAAAAATCCAAGCCACCTAATTCACAATTTGTAGAAATGCTACAAATAGCTCCCGATCGACCTTTTACTCCAATAGAAACACCTGCTTGTAAAAAGAAACCATCGCAAGATCCTCTTTTTGCCGATTTGCCCAAACCGCAAGAAAAGTTGACTATGAGAGATGCTTTAACTATAGCCTCGAACAGGGCTTTTAGTTCCAGTTTAACTGAAACTCCTTTTATAAAAAATGTGGAGACTCCCAAGTCTCCCACACAAGAAGTACGAAAGTTTTCAATAAAACAACCTGTTCCTCAACCTTTCATTTCCTCTATGGTGAATACTTTTGAGGAAGAATGTACAAAGAGCAATCTTTCTTCCAATTTCCCTCCCATTTCCGCAGAATTTCAAGCTACTCAAGAATATCACTCAGGTTATGATGCAGTTAAATCAGAGTTATCAGCACAGATAGAAAGACAGAATAAAGACGAAATAAAAGATGAAATAATTCGAAAGGAAAGCGTCTGTATAGAATGCAAGAAAAACAAAGCTGTGACTAAACAATCTGAAGAAATTGTAATAAAGAAGCCAATTAATTTTAAATCGGTTCTTCATCAATCTGAATATATCCCATCTTATCAAGCATCTTTGGAATATGACGAAGAAATTCAACTCCCTCATCATAAAAATATCAATAAACTTCTAAACCCCCACCCTAAATCAAAAATAATCCCAGATAAGCGTCCCTTACTGCGCCCAGATCCTCATCATAACGTTCAAACTCCTCCTCCGCAAATCTTAAAACCTGTGGCGATGTTTCAACCTGGACATGAAAATCCTTCTCATGCATCTCCTGTAACTTTCCAACCTGTACAAGATGATTTCATCCCTCCTAAAAATTCCCTACCTCAAAAAATCGGAACTCCAAGCACCTCTAATAGAATTAGCAAATATTCCTCTGCAATTCCATACTACCAACAAAGTTTGGTTAGTACAGAATTTTTAGCACCTGAAGTTAACCTATTCGATCCTAAAAGCCCGGAAATTTCACGTTCCCCAAGCCCATGCCCTGGAGGAGAAATACGAAGCCAATCTCCTTTTAAGAGGTCATCGCCTCGTCCAAAATCCCCAGCACCTGGTCCACCTCCTAACCCTTTACAAATACGAGATAACGAGAGAAAAAATTTTAAAAACGAATTTAAACGAGAGAATGCAAAAGATCAAGTAACAGCCTATATCCCGCAACACAAATTAGTTTATGGACAAAACCAATCAGACCAAGGGATAGAATTAATATCTTCTATACCACAAGAATCAGGCACACAATCCACATTAGTTGGGGATAATTTTCGCCAGAAGAACTACAAGTCAGAAAAATACGTTGAAAAAGACTCTAAAAGTCATCAGGTTTATCAAGCAACTAATGCAGAAGTTGAGATCAAGGAAAAACAAAAATTCGAAGAATCCCAAGAATTAAATAAACAAGAAACGCAATCATTTGAAAGAACCGGAAATGTTCAAGTTCAAAGAAATTTTAAAGTGACCGAGGAATTTGAGCACACGCACAAAGAAATTGAAATTGAAAGGAGTGTCAAGCCCCATCCCTTCCAGAAAGTTAATGCACCCATTATTGATGAACAAGGCATAGTTGGCTTACACGTGACTAACCCCCAACCATTATATTCGCCTTTCTTGAAAGCTCAATCACTTGCGCCTCCACCACCTCCTAAACAGCTTTCAAATGTTATATTACAACCACCTACAACCCATGTGTCCCACCCAAAAATATCGATTGTTACGCCTGTCCCTTCTAAGATTGTGGCTCCTGTTCTGCCTATTACTAATATTGTACCATCCGCAAATCAAAATGTTAAACCCAATGTACCCGTACCTACTGTAGGTACTGGAGGCCGACAAGCTGGTGGAAGTGTTTTCGCACCAAAACGTGGTCGTGGTGTTTTGAATGTTGGAGGGTTGGTAGGTGCCAGGATTCCTGTATGTGGGGCTTGCCATCAACAAGTCAGGTGATTGGTTTAGTTAGTAGTATTTGCTTCGCTTAAAATTATAAACTTAAGCAATGGTAACTTTAAAATTAAATGTGTAAAATTTTTTTGAAATTACATTATGTCAAATATGAAATTATTAAAATGATGAAATAGTTAGCCATCAAAATATAAGCCTTAAATCTGAAATATAGCCAATTCAAGAAATCAGAAAAAACGTTTTTAGATAAAATTTTGAAACAAGTCTATATTTAGTATACAATCTGTTTATAAATGATCTTTATGAAATATGGTTAAAACAGGAATGGTTTTCAAAAATTTTTCTTTTTGGCGATATTTCAAACCACATAAACCATATAATAGCTTAAGATAATAATTAATGGAGTGTTACGGTGTTCTGGACATCAAATATAAATAATTTTAGGCCAACGTTTCGCTTTATTTAAATTAAAGCATCATCAAGGCTAAGGTACTTACCTTAAAATTAAGCAATTTAATGCACTAATACACATTAAATATGCAATAAAAACTCAGGTATGAAAATGTAAATATTAAAAGAATTAGTGCTTAAGGTATCAGGTATTTAAATCCTTTTAACCCTAGCCCCAATAAGTAATTCGAAAATTACTTTTATTTGATGTCCTGAACACCGTAACACTCCATTAATTATTATCTTAATTTATTGACGAGGACGAAAACCTTGAAGAATTTTGCCATATAGGAGCTACACGTCAAATTTGTATAAGTTCCGCAACTTTAAAAAGGAATTAAATTTCCAGATTTCATTGCAAAGAAATATTGAATTCATAAAGAAAAATTGCAATTTCTTAAAATTACCAGATACTTACCATTGCTTGTAGTGCTTAGTGTTTGCGAATTTCAACTTTTCTTTCTTTGCTTTACTGCTTTATTAATATGTTGACTTTTAATTACTCATCTACTTCTTTAATTTCGCTGGTTTTGTTTTTTTTTTTTTTAATAGATTTAATTTTTCTGTAGAGCATGAAACCGAAATCGTTTACTCAACTGATAAAGTTGAAATAACAACAAAAACTTTAGAAAAGTCGGGATCAAAGGAAGAACCTTATTACAACGAAATCAATGTAACAATACCCTTACCCATTCCACCACAATCTCTAACATCTAGCAACTCATCACCGAGATCTTACATGACCTGCCATTCGGAAAGCCCCAAAAGCTTTTTAGAAACGACTTTCCCTGTCGAAGAAGATAACTTTTTAGTGAAATCTAACAAAATTAACGTTGATGTTGGTTTGTCTGTGTGTTCTGCTTGCAATAACGAATTAAGGTAGAGGAAAAGCTATTGTGTGACACATATAATAATTTTGTTTATGTGCAGAGGACCATTCATAACAGCATTAGGAAAGATTTGGTGTCCCGAACATTTCACTTGTGCAACTCCGTCTTGCAAAAGACCTTTACAAGATATTGGATTTGTCGAAGAGAATGAAAAACTTTATTGTGAATACTGTTTCGAGCAATATTTGGCGCCTAACTGTGCTAAATGTAACACCAAAATCAAAGGAGTGAGTATTAATATTTATGTGCTAAAAGTAGAATAATTGACTATGAATTTGTTATAGGATTGCTTAAAAGCCATCCAGAAAAATTTCCATCCAGAATGCTTCGCTTGTACTTATTGTGGAAAATTATTTGGAAATAATCCATTCTTCCTTGAAGATGGTCTTCCATATTGCGAAACTGGTAAATTTTGTATTAATACAATAGTGTAATAAGAAGTTAAATTTCATATATGCCAAACATAAAATGAATATGTATAAATTTTTTATTAGAGTTTTGTTTTTAAAGTATTTGTTGTAGCAATATTACTTTTTAATGTTATAATAGTTTCTAGCATTTTTGTCTCGTTTTCATTACTTTTCGTACTATGGAAAATCTTATTACATTTTCCCAATCTATTTACATTTGATAATTCAATAATGTTTCAGATTGGAATGAAATGTTCACTACAAAATGTTTTGCTTGTGGCTACCCAGTTGAAGCAGGTGATCGTTGGGTAGAAGCTCTTAACAACAATTACCATAGCCAATGCTTTAATTGCACAGTAAGTATTTTGCATATTTATATTTAAAGTGCATTTGAAAAGGATATTGTTTTTCTTTTTAGATGTGCAAGAAAAATTTAGAAGGTCAAAGCTTCTTTGCTAAGGGTGGGCGTCCTTTCTGCAAAAACCATGCTCGTTAATATAACAATATTTTCCTTAAGTAAGTTTTTGTGTAACTTAAAGCGAAAAATATTTTGTAGCTCTTTTTGCTTAATGAATTTTAGTGCCAGATAAAAAATTATATATGTTATTAAATGCAAAACAAAACTACTGTATAGCTCGTAAGCAAAAAAATATATAATTAAAAAGTGTCAATGTGAAAAGGAAGGAAAGAAAACTAATGTTACAATCATTGTTAATTTATTCAATATAGCCAGTCCCTAAATGTTTAAGTTATAAGAATTTAGTTATGTACAGAGAAGAAGAGCAGAAAGTGATGTGCCAATTTGTAGCTTAATTAGATGGATTGTTCTTCATTGTATATTGTTAATTAATTTAATTGTTTAATAAAATACGTTTCAAGCCAATAGACAATAGTTTTTGTAATACTGATGCGGTTTCTGAATTTGAGAGAGAAGCATTATGTTCACAAAAAAGGGATCCAGATGTCACTGGTTAGTTCCATTTCGGCTCTCATCAAAATATTTAAATGATATTCTGATGCATGTGGATTGTTCTTTGCAAGTTCTTTAGCAGTTTTGTTCCAACGAATGATCTGCAACATAAAAATAATTTTTTACAGTTTTTATTAAATTTCCATATCCCATAAATCTTTTAATGGAATAAAAAATATCATATTCCTAGCCTACACAGTAGACTTAAACAATAATCATTGGTAACAGAAACTATAACGGACACTCAATGGTATAACCACTGTATTAAATCTTCTCATAAATTCCAAAATTTAAAAATGAAATGGTTAAAAGTAATTTTAAAATTTCTTAATTCACTGTATTGCAGTTTCAAACAAAAAGGAAAAAGAAATATATATTTTTTGTTACGGAACAAGGAGCATATTTTTATATGCTTAATTATTCTGTAGGTTTAAGCAAAATAAAACAGAATGTTTCTTTCTAAGTATTACAAAAAAGATATTTTTCTTTAAAACTAGCATGATCTGTGGTGGTATACAGTATGTATAATATACAATATAATTTTCTATCTAATGAAAACAAAAGAAAATGATTTTGTACTGAAAAGATTTTTTGTTTATTTTATTAGTTTTATATTGTAAATAAAGTGAGACAACAATTTGAAAACAATTAATTAATAATAATTTAAACAATACAAACATCTTAATATAGAAAATTATGGAAAGAAAATTAGCTGATCCTGAAAAGATACATAAATTGCTTTTCTAATACCTGCACGTAGGGGACCCTTATCCATTGTTGGATGGACAAGGGTTGTCCTGGGAAATGGTTATCTGTCAGGTAGTTTCCCGTTGCTTTCCTGACATGGTTTTTCAGTCGTTAAATAAATAAAATAAATACAACCACTAATAATTCATTGGTAACATTAATGTTGCTGAGAATGGAAATTTGGAAAGAATGAGAATATAATTTATTTATGAATTAGTTGTGATCAATAATGATATGATCTTAAAGATCAGAACCAAGAAATCCCATTCAGAAGAAGAAGAAGAAGCAAGTTAACTTTATAAAGAAAATTATTCAAATTGATTTGAGGAATTTCACTTTAAAGTCAGATTTAATTTTAAATAAGACTTTAGATTTACAGCGAAAACATAAATAATTTTAGATAATCTAGAAAAAAGGAAGGAATAAAATATGAAAGTATCTTAAATAAGCAACAGAAATTTGCAATGAGTCTTGAAAAAGATTTTTTTATATGACTTAACATACTAGGATTTGGATATGTACGATTAGTTTATAACTCGAAGGCAAAATGTAAAACTAGTGATTTTATAGTGTTAACAATATTTATATAGGTGTTGGCAAGTACATCATCATCATTAATCGAAAGTCTTGTTAGACTTTCAAAGCTTTTAATCCGTAGTAAGTATAAAAGATATTCGACTTACATAAACTGTAGATCTAAAAATTATTTATGACACAAATACAAAATTTATTAATTCATACAATAAATACCTGGCGCAACAGGCAACTTTTACAATGAAAAAATTTCTGAATTGCATACCATTGCAACATGCAATTCTTGTTTAATTTCATTATACTTGTTAAGGATAAATCTGTATTTTTGTCATTTATCGGAATATCTCTTATCGACAGAAACGAGGATAAGATAAAATAGGAATCTGTGGTGCGATGGGCGCATACGAACTCAGCCACGAAAAATTTTTAATCTTCTTAACGCAAAGGATACGGATTAGAGCTACCTGGGTTCAACTTACGGGCGCATACGAACTCAGCCACGAAAAATTTTTAATCTTCTAAATTGTGGACACTGGCGGATGATTATGTTGAATTTCGT